>BQNB010089971.1:0-27269 GCA_026074375.1 Tanacetum coccineum
TTAATTTGACCCGTTTTTTCGGCCGGAACCGGTTCAACCGGTTGACCCGGCCAGGTCGAACCGGGTTTCAAAACACTGACTATAGGTGGCAAAGGTAGGCTGAAAAGTTGAAGGAATGGTTATGTCGTTATGGTAGCCATTGTAACAACAATTTCATACTTATTTTAATAGATATAATAACCGAAAAGTAATGACCAGCAATAACTCAAAAGCTAACATATTACACACATATATTTGGAAAAAGGAAAAGAGGTGATATGATCACTAATGATAGTGATTGAAAGATGTCACGAAGAAAAGTGAGATATATAGTTAGATACAAACAGTGAATAGATCAAGATGGTAAGTAGTGGAACTAGAAGAATAAAAGTGTATCGACCAAGGGTTGTCTTGTAATTAATTTTATCGGAACTTATCGGTTACGATGTTGTCTTATATTTGTATATGTTAAAATTTGTAACTGTACTCGTTTTCTAACTTGTGTATTTTTAACTATTTAGATAGTAACTGCGTAGCATTATATCACACAATGTTATTATAATTATTTTCGCACTCTTGGGCCGTGCTTAGCACGATCTAAAAACCTGACTAGTTTAATCATTTAAAAAGATAAAAGTAATGAATGTGTACATTTTTCCAATTGTCAAAAGGTACTTTTAAGTATTTCAATTATTTGTTCTATGCTTTACTTATATCGCAATAACTTCAACATTTCAGTTTGCTTTGGATTGAAGTTTTTTCTATTTATGTTAGTACTAGTTGCCTTTTCATAATAACTTCATAACATTATGATCACTCAACTAATTATTATTGATAAAAGTTAAACAAGATTCATAAACACGTGCAAACATTAAGCTAGAATACAAAAGAATGCACATAGAAAGTTATATCAATCTTGCTTACTTTAATTGTCTTGAAGTGTAAAAGTGACTCTTAATGTTGCTTCCCCTTAACTATTTTGTGATTAGGACAACTAAATCTAACTCTATGGCCATTTTTGTAGTAGTGCGGACAACAACTGACCTTTTAAGAGAAAAATGAAAGTAATAACAATGATGATTGCTGAAACCACTTTCCAAATTCTGTAATAGCAGTGGTGGTGGTGGTGGTCGTTGGAGTCGGAACATCTCCATATAAAACGATTGATGAAGCAAAATGCTAAAAAGGAAACCTGAATAAATAATCCTTAAAACCGTGTTTTGAGAGTCGAGCAAATGCGTAAAAAACACGTATTGAACCACAAATAAAAAAACCGCGTTTTAGGTACTTTAATCTTTTTTTATATAGTAATAGTTTACTTATTTATTACTGCATTTTATTAAATGTATAATTTAAGATAAAAAAGCAAAATATTTCCTTATTTAACCACTTCCAATAAAAATTCGTTTTTAAACTCATATGTATATAAAAAAAGAAAGAAAACACATGGATTTGATAGTCAATTTTCATAGTTTTGTACCAAAATTTACTATCAAATCCATGTGTTTTCTTTCTTTTTTTATATACATATGAGTTTAAAAATGAATTTTTATTGGAAGTGGTTAAATAAGGAAATATTTTGCTTTTTTTTTATCTTAAACTATACATTTAATAAAATACAGTAATAAATAAGTAAACTATTACTATATAAAAAAATTACTATATAAAAAAAGATTAAAGTACCTAAAACGCGGTTTTTTATTTGTGGTTCAATACGCGTTTTTTACGCGGTTGCTCGACTCTGAAACACGGTTTTAAGGATTATTTATTCAGGTTTCTTTTTTAGCATCTTGCTTCATCAATCGTTTTATATGGAGATGTTCCGAATCCAACGACCACCACCACCACCACCTCCACCCCCACCGCCTACACCTCCACCCTCACCACCTCCACCACCACCACCTCTCCGCTATTGCAGAATTTGAAAAGTGGTTTCTGCAATCATCACTGTTATTACTTTCATTTTTATCTTAAAAGATTAGTTGTTGTCCGCACTACTACTAAAATGGCCAGAGTGATTTAGTTGTCCTAATCACATAATAGTTAAGGGGAAGCAACATTAAGAGTCACTTTTGCACTCCAAGACAATTAAAGGAAGCAAGATTGATATAACTTTCTATGTGCATTCTTTTGTATTTTAGCTTAATGTTTGCATGTGTTTATAAATCTTTTTTTTGAACGGCAAATGGAATTTTATTAAAAAAGGGCTAGAAAGAAACTAGCAAACGATATACACGCAAAAACGATCCAACAAACAAAGAACGAAAAGGAACAGAAAAATCTAACGAAACGAACTCGCAAAACAACCAAAGGCTATTAGAATAAGAAAGATCCCACCCTGGCGCCAACTGAATTAACTCCCATGAACGAAACCGAACACCCGAGGCATCATAACAAAAAGTGATCTAACCTGCATCCTTTGTTTGTCTCGATAAGGCATTATGAAGAAGAATAGCTTCTTTAACGTTGCCATAATAACTCCAAATCTGAAGATCGCTAGGAAAATAATCTTTCCACGAACGTAGTTGCGCGAGAGAGAACAACCCGTGAATATTTCAATTGGGGTCTCTATAGCTCCATCGTTTATCAAAATCTATCTCGTCACTAGTTAGAGGACCAATATAATCAATCCACGAAGAACCAGACTCAACAGCAATATTTAAATCATTACCCGGGGGTGTAGATGGAGGCGCAATGATGGAGTCTTTTTCAGGAGCAATAACTTGCGTAACATCCTCATTATCATCAGTGGTAACATTACCACAATCACCCTGAGAATGAACTCCAAGAATCTCACCAGCATCATCTTCCAAATTCTTTTCCATGCAATCCTTAATACACCCATCATTATACAAGACCGAATCATCACGAATCTCGCCTTCTTCAAAGGAGTCCACAAGATCACTTTCCACCCCACGAACATCCTCCTCTCGCAAAACCCGACTAGAAGGCGACACCGAATCATTGTTAACATTCTTAGGGGAATCTGAATCACAACTATCGACATCCAAATGCTCCTCATTTTCCAAACTTTCATCCAAACTAGGACCCTCTGCATCCTTCCTTTCCAGAGGATTAGACTCGGAATTGACCTCCATCGATTCAATATTGGGCGCCCAATATGCAAACTCAGTAGCGATAATACGATAAGTCCGATTACGATATGAAACTATAAAGGACTCTATCACACGATGTAAAGACTCTGTAAGGACACAAACCTTCCCATGAGACATTGGTCCATCACTTACCATATCCGTAAACACGCTGCTTCCCCACCGACCACCCAACTTCTTATAAACCTCTGGAGCCCATGATGCCAATGGCAGACCCACCAGGTCTATCCAAACACATCTTTCATCTGGAATAAAATCGTGAGAAACATCTTTGAACTCCAAAAATATCTCTTTTAACGCCTTTGAAGTCTTGACGCTTTCCACTTGATCCATAGAGTCGAATTCCAACCAAACCCAACGTCCCCCAACATATCTAAGACCAACATCATCGAATCCCTCAGAAGACATATGTTTTAGAAGCTCTGAAATGACACTTAAATCTTTAACTTTAGCAAGAATACTACGCTCCATACCATCCAAATCAATACAATCGTCTACCGAGATAGACATCACCGCTTCATTACCCGCTTCCTTATATACCTTGTTACAATCCGACACCCCCACAGATTCTGCTCCAGCATTACTTGTACCGTATTTGCCCGACATGTCCACTGATTTGTTGCCCAGGACCGCTTTAGCATACGAGTTAAAAGACTGAAAAACATTTTCGTTGATACTAACAGATTGAGAGTTCGAACCTACACTGGGTTTGCCGTCCCCAGAACGTTCCACAGGTCTATTATAAGTTCGACCATACTTCGCCACATCGGCAAATAAATGAAAACCACCCATCCATGCCGTTCTTAGATTGGAAACTAACTGATTGATATCATTAACGTTTATAAAACGTACAAAACCAAATCGATGACCCGATTTGGATCTCTTTGCAGCTATGTAAACATCGATCACCACACCCCATTTGTTACAAATATCCCAAAGATCTTGGACCGACGCATTCCATGGGATATTAGAAACAAAGATTGATGAAAACGACTTATGTTCCTCACGAAAATTAGGATGGGATTTGTTGGGAATACCTTTGTTACGTTGCTCTTGACGACGATTATTATCGAGATGATCGTTCCTTTTGCTTTCTGAATAATTATTAGATCGGTGACCTGTGCCAATTGCCATCGTTATTTAACAACAAAATAGCCAAGATCCGAAAATAGGATTGAAAACGCCTATCATTTGTGAAGATGGAGATGGTTTGTGAGATCAAAATTGAATAATATGACTATTTAGATAAGTTATTTGGTTAAAAGTGGAAATGGTGATTTACGTTATGATGTTGCTGCGATCGATGACATGTTACATTTACCTGAAATTAAAATTTTGGAGTTTAACGAAAGCATTGATATTGGTTAGTAAAAAGTAAACTTGTCTTTCAACAAAAAGAAAAAAGAAAACAATAATAATTAACTTTTTTTTAAACTGTATGTTAATTGCATGTGTTTATAAATCTTGTTTAACTTTTATCAATAACAATTAGTTGAGTGATCATAATGTTATGAAGTTATTATGAAAAGGTAACTAGTACAAACATAAATAGAAAAAAACTTCAATCCAAAGCAAATTGAAATGTTGAAGTTATTGCGATATAAGTAAAGCATGGAACAAATAATTAAAATACTTAAAAGTACCTTTTGACAATTGGAAAAATGTACACAATAACAAACACATTCATTACTTTTATCTTTTTAAATGATTAAACTACTCATGTTTTTAGGCCGTACTAAGCACGGCCCAAGAGTGCGAAAATAATTATAATAACATTGTGTGATATAATGCTACACAGTTAGTATCTAAATAGTTTCATCAAAACTATGGTAACTTCATCTTTGCCTGAATATATGTCTATTAACAAAACTATCAGTAATCCTCTTCTTCGCCTGGAACGTAGTCAATCAAAATCATTAATGTTGTCAACATTTTAATTTTTAGTTGATGAACACCAACAAGTCGTTTAAAAACCATGGTTTGTTATTAAACCGTAAGTAATACAAGCCTCTAATTAAATCCTCTTACAACAAAGCATTTTTCATGCTTTTAAAAGCACAAATAATTGGCAAATATGAGTAAACAAAGAAAGAAAGGTCCATTATAGCTTTGATCATATATATATCAAACGAGAGGGAATCACTCGTGGCGTTGCGGCGGAGCCAATTTCTTGTCGACACATGTATTTTTTTCAAGTCGTTAATGCTCTGTTTAATTGCTTTTCAAGCATTCTTAATACAACTGTAAAAATTGATTTTTTATATTCACATTACAAAATGCTACACATATTCGATATTAAGGTTTTCCAACCATTCATCCAATAGTTCATTTTTTGAAATCACAAAGCTGATTTATTACTTTAAAAAAAATATAAGTGATTTTTGTAAAATCACAGCGATTTTTGAAATCGCTCGTGATTTTTTTAAACTACAAATCACAAGTTGATTTTTGTTTACAAACTCATGTCGTAAAGTTTTTTTGGTGAAATATTTAAACACTAAAAAGTAGATTCAAAGCCAACACAATATATATGAAATCGATTTTTTTTAGTTCGTCTAAAAAAATCACATGTGATTTTATGAAATCACAAGTGTTTATGCTACAAATCACATATGATTTGTGCTACAACATCCATGTGATTGTTTCAGATCGGACTGAAAATATTTCGGAAAAAAAGTTCGTCGGTTAGTATATAAGAAAGTGCCCCTCTATAGAAAGATGGATTAATTCTCGTCGCTGATGGTGTATTTTTTTGTCGTTTGACGTATTACCGTTTGCAGATATTTTATTTTAAAAAAGAGGTGGAAGTGGAGTTTTTTAATTGTTTTTTTTATTTGATGAAAAAATAGGGATGTCTAGTGGTGTTCTTTTGTTCTTTGAGATGATATCGTTCTATCATGATCTCACCTCTATATCTAGTATAGATAATTTTCAGTCAACCAATTACCATTCCTAAACACCTCTTTTTACTGCATGAACAAACTTAACTTCCTAGAATAACAATAATCCAACTCATTAATCACACAAATAAAATTAAAATAACTCAAACACCCCTATCAAAAATATACAAAAATATTGTGAAATGTTAGCGGCGGACTCCACTTCACATTTCTTGCGTACTCAGCTGAGGCTTTCTCGGCGACTCGAACAACGGCTTTCCCACCGATTAGGCAGCGGCTTTCCGAAGACTCACGAGGCGACAGCGAAAATCCACAAAAAAAGTTAATAAATTTATATTAAACTAGATCTACAAAAAAACATTACAAATCTTATAAATACTTTTAAAAACTTTAATTTAATAGACATAGATCTAAAATAATAATAAAGACATACACAAATAAGCCTATAAAATCGTTTAATTTATAGATCTTATATAAAACACCTAAATAACATCATTACCTGAAAAACCTTTCGGTTATGGTGGATTTCCAGCAGGTGGGTGGCGGCTCGGATGTAGTGGTGGCTGTGAAGTGGCGGAGGCAACGACGTGATGGAGCGTGGACGTGGTGGGCCTGGATGTTGTATTGTTAGTGAGGGGTGGGATGAGAGTTTTGGTTGATGGTTTTGTTTTTGATGTGTGTGTTTTTTTTAACGATAGGTTTACCAATTCTTTCCAGTGTACAGTTGTTTCCAGCAAGTTTTCAGTGTAGAGAATACCTTCCTTAATTAAAATTCAGTTTTTAAGTGTTCAGTTTTTAAGCATTTAGGCCAAAATGCTTCATATGTAGTATAGATTCAGTTTTTTAAGGTATTTTTTTACGTTTTTTTGCATTTAGGCCAAAATGCTTTATATGTAGTAATAGATTACCCTTGGTTTGGATATTTGTCTTTTATTTTATGGAGGAAAAAGGTATACAAGTAATTTTATAATTGAATTTTTTCAGGTTGAAAATGATTGTTCAAAATGCATTTTTGGGTATCCACTTGTTTCTTCATAACGACAAAAAGAGTTTCATGATGGCTGATTTGGATGTCAGCTAACATTTAGGAAGAGGTATATTTTAAAACATAATCTACGCATCATGAATATATACTAATTCGTTTTATATATCCCGTAGAATTGACAACTATTTGCAGTTTACATAATAACACGGGAAATGAAAAATATATTGGTACAGTTCTCAAGGGAATGAATTCGTTGTGAAGTTTACATATAAGAGCATTGATAATTTGTTGGATCTTCCAAAAGTATGAACCCCTTATATTAATGACTGTGCCTGTTATTATTAATCACAAGAATAATACTTCATTCTCAACAGGAGGAGGAGTAGGGATGGGGGTATCTTGGTTGAAGAAAATGCCATAAAAAAGTTATCAACCAAGATGATCTCATTGAACTTGAAGTCGAAATTAGAGCAAAGACAAATATTCATCTCATACATACAACATATTCACATATTGCAAAGGATGCAAATGTGTCAACCTTGGTATGTTTACACCAACTCATATAGTTCAGATTATTTGCCCATTATATTTGATTAAATATAAGGAAAGGCATTAATAATTCTTTATGTATCCTTAGGACCTTGATTCGGTGACGGATGTGATGGTAGTCAAAGGGTCCATCTTGAGGAATCATAGGAGTTAAAAAAAAGCTTTTGCAAGGACTGTCTTTTTCTTTCTTTGTTTTGTTCAGATTATTTGCCCATTGTTATTTTAAACTTTGGCCTAATAATTTGAGATAGTTTACTTTTTTAACATGATTCACTTTATTTGGTTCACTTAATCACTTTTATTTTGTCAAGACATTGTTGATAAATTTTTGGTTCTGTTATGTAGTCTATGTACTAATTCTTTTTATATATAATTTAGTTATAACTAACTCTTATTTTAGTTGCTGGGGGGGGGGGGGGGGGGGGGGGGGTAAAGGAGGGGGGGGGGAGGGGGGGGGGGGGGAAGGGGGGGGATGGGAGTGGGGGGGGGGGTGAGGGGGGGGGGGGGGGGGGTGGGGGGGGGGTGTGTGGGGGGGGGGTGGGGAGGGGGTGGGAGGGTATGTAGGGGGTGGGGGGGGGTGGGGGTGGGTGTGGTGGGGGGGGGTGGGTGTGGGTATGTGGGGTAGGGGTGGGGGTGGGGGGGGGTGTGGGGGGGGGGGTTGGGGGGGGGGTGGTGGGGGGTGGGGGTGGGGGGGGGGGGTGGGGGTGGGGGGGGGGGTTGGGTTGGGGGTGTGGGGGGGGGGGGTGGTAGTTGGGTGGGGGGGGGGGGGGTGGGGGGGGGGTTTGGGGGGGGTGTTGGGGGGGGGGGGGGGGGTGGGGGGGGGGGGTGGGGGGGTGGGGGGGGGGTTGGGGGGGGGGGGGGGGGGGGGGGGGGGGGGGGGGGGGGGGGGGGGGGGGGGGGGGGGGGGGGGGGGGGGGGGGGGGGGGGGGGGGGGGGGGGGGGGGGGGGGGGGGGGGGGGGGGGGGGGGGGGGGGGGGGGGGTGGGGGGGGGTGGGGGGGGGGGTGGGGGGGGGGGGGGTTGTTGGGGGGGGGGGGTGGGGGGTGGTGGGGTTGGGGGGGGGGGATTATGGGGGGGGGGGGGGGGGGGGGGGGGTGGGGGTGGTTTTTGGGGGGGGGGTGGGGGGGTGGGGTGGGGGTAAAGGGGGGGGAGTGAGAGGGGGGGGGGGTGTATTGGTTGGAATGGGGTTGGGGTTTAGGGGGGAATTTTTAGGGGTAGGTTGTGGGGTAGTTGTGTATGTTGGACATCTCTGTGTATGAGTTAAGATGCGTGGGATAGGAATCCTTTTTTTTTGTATAGACATTGTTGATAAATTTTTGTTTGTATGTAGTATGTAATAATTCTTTTTTTAGAGTAAACTAGCAAAATACAATCCTTGTGGTTAATGTTTCTACACGAAATACATTCCCTGATCGAAACTATTAGCAGTTACACCACTCGTAGGAAACGTTTGCCGAAATATCATCCCTCGTTCACTAACTTCGTTTAGGCAAACGTTTGCCGAAATACATCCCTCCGAGTGGGAGGGAAATGTATTTCGGCAACGATTGCTAACGAGTGTGTAAAACCTGCTAATAGTTTCGACCAAGTGATGTAATATCGTGAGAAACATGAAACCACAAGGATGTATTTTGCAGTTTACTCTTCTTTTTATATATAATTTAGTTATAACTAACTCTTATTTTAGTTGCTATTTTACACATTCAAATTTATTACTTTAGATAACTCTACTCCTATGACTTTTGATTTAATGATGTTTCCTAATAATCCGTTTCATAACAAAAATAAAAAGAAAATAATTGTCCTATTTGGAAAAAGAACTTTTTATATAATTCTTTTTTAAAGAAAAAGTGAACCATCTTCATATGATGAGACGGATTATAACCCAATAGAGTTGCAAACTTTGTCTTTATAACCTTTAAATGTAACGGTTTTTTTGGTGAAAGTATCCAACCCTGCATTATTTGATTCTAATTTTGCTTTCATTAATCTATGTTATACTAAAACACAATTGATACCTTTATATTTTTAAATAATAAGAGTTATAAATTTATTGTTATCATAGTTATTTGGAATTTGGATGAATTTCTAATCTGAGTTAGATATATAAGTTGTCCATGTGGTTTATTAATACATAACTGTTGGTTACAATTTTAAATGTATTGAAAGCATTTGTTTTGTAACTAGATGTTCTTTTGAAATTAAGAATGGCATTATTAGTTTACTACACTTGTGTTGTATGATGTTTTGGAAGCCTCAATGAAAAGTGTCCATATTTTGTTAAATTTCCTATACTTGGAACTTAGAATACATGAAAGTAAGCGTACTTTGTTAAGCTTTAATCGTACTTGGTACTAAATTATTTGATGCCTGAAACTTCAATCACTTCCCATGCCACAAGATTAACAATTGTGCTTATGAACAACTTAAACATTATCAGTTTACTACACTTGTGTTGTATGGTGTTTTGGAAGCCTCAATGAAAAGTGTCCATATTTTGTTAAATTTCCTATACTTGGAACTTATAATCCATGAAAGTAAGCGTACTTTGTTAAGCTTTAATCGTACTTGGTACTAAATTATTTGATGCCTGAAACTTCAATCACTTCCCATGCCACAAGATTAACAATTGTGCTTATGAACAACTTAAACATTATGAGTTTACTACACTTGTGTTTTATGGTGTTTGTGTTGTATGGTGTAATGTCTATTATAGATTTTACTTATCTAAATATTTTGGATAACATCAATGACCCTTCGTATTTGCAAGAAAAGGCAATTCTTGCTCCAATGAATAAAGTTGCGGACGCCATAAACGAGAAGTTGTTGGAGAAATTTCCAGAAATGGTTTACTTAAGTTGCGACAGATAAAACTGAACATGGTGTTGCGATAGATATTCAAATAAGTTATAATACTGAGGTTTGAGAATTACTGCGTCTGATAAGTGTTTACTGCTAAAGGTAGTCAAGAAACATTTTTCTCTGTCAGTTTCATTTGCAATGACAATTAGCAAAAGCCATGGTCAATCGCTTTTAAAAGTTAGTTTGTACTTGTCACGTCCTGTTTTCACACAGGGACAACTATACGCAGCTGTTTCAAGAGTGAACATCAAAAAGGTTTGAAAGCTTTTAAGATTTGAAAGTTTTTGTTTGTGATAAGGATGATAATATATCTAAAACTACTACAAATGTGGTCTATAAAAAGGTACTACAAGGTTTAAAAGGCATGTACAATTTATATTTTCAAATATTTTTTTACCAAATTTTAAATTCAAATCAATTATTGATCACTATCTCCTGTTCCTTACATTTTCATTCGACTATTAGGTGTTCACGGAATGAAAATTGACTATTGACTTGATTAATACGCACATACGTCATTTGCTATTCAAGTCCATCAAAGTTGAAGACCAAAATGCATGGACGTTTATTATTATAATTGTTACAAACTCAAATGTTTATCGAATAATTCACGTATTTTCTGATTATTTACTTCATATATTAACGAACATGTTTACGTTTGATTATTTCTTTCATATATTTCTTACTTCTTACAAATAAATTCTTTAAAATACACATGGCGTTAGACGGGTTTTTAAGCTAGTCTATATCTTCTATAAAACAGAGATTTTTATCTCCCTTATTTAATTTTTTCTATAAATAACATTTAACTAGCACGTGACACGTGACAACGGCAAGTTTTGAATGAGAATTTTGACAAAACGAATCTATATCTATATCTATATTCTTCTATAAAATAGAGTTTTTTTTTCTCCCTTATTTAATTTTTTCTATAAATAACATTTAACTAGCACGTGACACGTGGCAACGGCATGTTTTGAAAGAGAATTTTGACAAAACGAATCTCAGCTCGTTTCATATTGATTAGCATTTACAAATATAGCAAAAGCATTAATTATGAAATGAAATGGAAAAGTTTATTTTGGTCGGCCACAATTGCTCCAAATTTTAAATTCCTTCATCCCACATTATAAATTTAGAAATACATTAATTATGACGATATGATATAAAAGCCCATTATACATTCACAAAGAAACATAAGAATTCATTATCTACTAAAGTAATTTGAATAAATTCTTACCTTTCAATCATAATCCAGGCAAGTAGGTTTGAAGGCGAATTCATATCAAATCGTAGTGCCGTAAAAGACAATATCGTTCAACTGCGTCACGAGAAAATCAACATTGAAAATGATCATGATGGATGAGAACTCGAGAAGGTATAGAATTAAAATATAAATATGTCATTTTGTTGTGGAATTTGTATCGTGTTTTTATATATTTATTTTAAGTATTTGATTATGCCGACATGTTTATTAGTATGTCTAATTTGCATTTTCAGAGTGTAACAAAATGCAAGACCCCTATATTATTGTTTTGTAATCTAGCTCCTTGCTAGTTTTTGTTTCTAATAAAATCGCCGTTAAAAAAAAAACAAAAAAAAAAGCGTATTCATTCACACCTTTCTATCATAATCCAACCGCGAGTAGGTTTAAAAGGGAATTCATTTCAAATTAGAGTGTTGTAAAAGACTATATCGTTCAACAAGAAACCCAAGGTGATCAACATGGAAAATGATCATACTGCACGAGAAGGTATATCATTGAAATATAAATATGTCATTTTTGTTGTGAATTTCGGATCGGGTTTTCTATATTTTGTTATGTATTTTACTCTGCCAACATGTTTGTTAGTATTTTTAATTTGCATTTTCACGCGGGGTGTACCAAGATGCAAGCATTATTACAATGGGTGTGTTCCAGGATTCAAACACCAAATGAATGTAAGGAAATTCTATGGTTTAAAAGATGCTAAACATTAAACATATGAAAAATTCATAGTCTGCAATCAACTTTTAACAAACAAAGGAAAACGTATTACAATAGTTTTTATGATTACAAAACATTAAAATCGAATAAACATTAACTTTTTAAATGTCTACAAATGGTTGCATAAGTTAAAAAAATGTTTACAGAAGATACCTAACATCCGGAGAACACATGCACAAGATTTCCGTGATACATATTTAAGAAATAAATAGAAATAACTAAATGCATGTTTACCATTAAATTTTTTTGTTAGAACTGTAATTATCAACTTTGTCAGAATCTTGAAAAGTTAGGGGATTATTGGTTTTCGAATATAGCTTTTCTCATGTTCAAAATAAGGCTTTGGACGAGAACTAAAAATGAGCTCTCGAAGTAAAGGCTAAATGAAAAGTGTGTATCTTAATTTTTAGCATATCATTGAGAACTATTTACGTAAAATGCCCTAGCTTAAGCATTATTTTATAGTATTTCGTAGTTCATTTTTTTTCTTCGGTTTTGGTCATATATTATGCGTGTACTCGTGCATAGAGATGCGATTTTATAGCAACAAATAATTATAGTTGAAATATTGTGGTTAACTTTTCCGTGCAACGTTTAGAAATTGACGTTACCAATTCTTCAACATCATCCGGAATGGCAAGAACATCATACCAGTTGAGATTAACAAATTGAGATTGAAATATGGATCGGAAATGAGAGTGAGATCAAGATGAATATGTAAAAACTTAAAAAAATGGTAAAGATTAGGTCATTTTAGAAACAACATATTATATAACACATAACAGTATAATACTAATTTAACATTTCTCATTTTTAGAGTTTTTAAGTGATAATAATTTCTCTTTATATATTGCATAGATTTATAACATCTGTAAATATATATGCACAATCACGAGGTCTTAAAAAATTAGAGGTCACCCACTTTGCCCATCCTAAAAGATGACCGATTTGAATGAATACTTTAAATTTTTATATCATCCTTACTTATTGGCTAAAATCAATGGTTATACTTTTTCTTTGATTTTGTGTTTTGATATCATACTTGACTTTGCACTTTGAGGTTTATATTCACATTTAAAGACAAAAAGCAGTATGCGTGATCGTGATCGTAGCATGCATCCTTTAGAACTGAAATTCGTAAAACTCATAAAGACCTTGAGAGAAGGTGCAAACACATCCATACGTTGGTTCTTAACGAAAACAAATTTAAAGTTGCACTATGGAATCAGTTCAAAAGTACTTGACAATATATTCTAACATGTTCATCATGAAATGAGTTATATGTTTTGAATAATTGTACTATGTGAGCCTACCCCTTAATAATTAATATTTTCCAACCTTAATTTTCGCTCTCGGTTTGACAAGTGGACTTGAAAGAACTTTGGAAAATCTCTTCTACATGGAATGTTTTTAGAAAAATTAAAGGTATACATTCACAACTAGTGACCATCGAAATTGGTAGTTTTTGAAACATTTGCTTCTAAGTCGCTACATTGATTCGTTTTCATAGGCAATTCCGGCAAGCTTTGAAATCATGAGATGTTTTTGCTCCTAATAAACGACTTTGGAATAAAACAATTTAAACAACCGAATAATGAAACCAACTCAATAAGTTAGAATCTCAAATAAATTAAAACGAATAGTTACTTTTGTTTTCACATTTACCAAGTCAAACTAGGTAACTCATAAACCAAAATGTTTTTTTTTTCTTTCTTTTTTCGTTTAAATAATTCACAGCTTATGCAACAAGTTTTACTTTAGGAATGGTGTGAGAATATATATGAAGTAATGCTACAACAAAATGACACATGTGTAAGTGATTTTTTTTTATGAAAATTGTACAAGTGTAGCATTGATAAAAAATATATTAAGGAAAACCCAAGTATAAATATGAAGTAATGCTACAACAAAAATTAAAAGATTCTTACAATAAGTTTTCATAATATTATATGCCAAAAATAACTCAAATATTCTTTTGTATTCTTTTTGTAGAGTAAAAACAAAAAACAACGAGGAAGTGCTGATGGAGGATGCCTATTGCGGCTAAAACAGCCGGCGCGAAAAGAAAAAGAAATCTGGTGGATTGCCGCACCCACGGATGGATATCCGCCCACCACGCCTGATTTGACGGTATCCCTGTATCCGCGCCTACCATTCCCCAGGGGCTGGCAATTTTGTTATCGGATGCCGTCACACAAACTGAAGCGGCTGACAAAGAAGAGGAACCACATCCAAGACTACAGCGATCCATGTCTTTGCCTCCTGTCTATGGTTTATAATGGAAGTAGTGCAGTTGCACTTGGACAATATTATTTATGTAATGTACCCACGGATGTCCGTGGGAAACCATATTGTAAATTAGTTCCTAGTTTAATAGTAATGTATATTATGTTGCACGTATAGTGACTTATATGCTCCATGGAAGTCTTTGCTCATGTAGCTAACGTCTTAGGTACAGAAGTGAGAATACAGAATCCATTGCCGTTGGGGTTGCAACCCACTTACACGGCAAGCAATTATTAGGGTGCTCAACCTGTAGATATCTAAAGATATCCATCATAGTGTGTATGCATGTATAGAGTGACAAGTAAATTATACTAAAAAAGAGAAAGGTTCACTTAGAAAAAAAATTATATAAAGAAGTCGCGGGGTTAGCTAGACCCTGCGAATTTCTTTATTCATAACTTGAAAACATAGAGTTGAATAAAATACATGGATTACTTATTAAGGAGTCCAATCATAATGTAAAACTCATCTATGCCGATAGCTGCAGAGATTAACATTTCTTGAGATTGCGATGTTCCACCTTCTTCTGTAAGGACATTTCCGACCATAGACCTTAGCCTAGTAACGCTCCGTCTCCGACATACCCGTGACCTCTCATAGGGTCCTTCATCTTTGAGGAGCCAACTTTCCCCCCATCGCCGGGTCTAAAAGAGACAGCCACGACCCTAGCGTTGTATAATATGTGCTTATTTTTAATTTTTTCCTTGCTTCACTAATGCTGGCGTTTACGCTGTTCTTATCCAGTAAATCCCGAATATAGCGCTAGTGAGCGATCTCTATAGTTAGATTAACGGCGTCCTACAACCCAGTCATGCGGTATCTGGAACGTGGCATTCCGTGGAATTCTGTGGTATGACGGCTTCCGTACATAGTCCAAGGAGAAAGGGGTATCACCATGGCTTGACTTAATCATTCTACGATGGGCCCAAAGGACATGGGGAAGTTCTTCTATCCAATTCTTGTTTCCCTCGCCCAGGCGGGCCTTGATTCCTTTACCTAAGCTACGGTTTGCTCTTTCCACGAGTCCATTGGACTGCGGTGTTTCACAGAGGCAAAGCATTGTGTAATATTCAACTTTTCACACCAATCCTTGAATGGGTTATCGCAGAATTGTTTACCGTTGTCCGAGACTATTTCTCCTGGGAGACCGAAGCGGCATACTATGTTGTCCCACACGAACTTCTTTACCTGATTGCCGGTGATTGTCGCCACGGCTTTCGCCTCTATCCACTTCGTGAAATAATCAAACTAAGAACGTTTAAATAGTGCCCAGATTAACAACCGGATTAAGGTCTCATCAACATCAATATCCTCTAATTGGGTACTACCATTCGCCATAAGATGAGCCTTGTAGCGACTAAGAGTGTCATCCGCCAAATACTTATGACGAAACAACTACATACAACGAATGACATTGGTGTCCGGAGGTCGAGGCACAAGAGTCAAGTGTTGTTTTTAATAAGTGCGCTTTGAATTATTAAAAGAATCAGGATATGATTTTGGTAAAGGTGAAACTCAAGACACATGAAGATTGAGACGCTATGAAGACGATTAGTCCCGACATGAAAACATGTGACCATGGGATGAACCAAAATAAGGTTTGGGTTTTAGTTTGAAAGGAGGTCCAGAATTTGAAGCTGTTGTGTCACTTGTTGATTTTAGGCCACGGTTGGAGTAGGTGTAGGTTGGCCTCTAGTTTGATTTTGGGCCGCGGTTAGGGATTGGGGCGTAGTTGGAGATTGGGATAGTGTATGGGGAATATTAGGCGCTGTATGATTTGGAGTATCAATTGGAGTGTTATGGGGCGTAGGTGCTGTAGGTTCAACTTCACGTTGGATAACAATAGGTGGCATGCGTTAAGAGTGGGATAAAATTGGGATGGGCCTGGTTGATAAGCAAATGGACTAATAGAACTCTAGTAGGACACGGGAGATGAATGGGTAACAACAAAACTCGATCCTCTATTTTGTGCCAATTGTTGAGAACATATAACGCCTAAATTTCTCGATTGACCAATTAACTTAAGCAAAATGTCGTTTGTGGTATTGATAGAACAATCAGATTCGGTCATGGTCACGAGTTGTAGGCTAAGTCGTGATTAGGGTCAATGATATTTAGGGTTTGTATGGTGAAAAAGGCTAAGATGTGTGGAATGAAAATATGCAGTAGGGTAAATAACAACTTAATAGATTTGTAACATTGAAGCACGAATAACACATCAACAATTATGTAGATTTGTGACCTAGCACAAATCACCAACAAAAATTAAAATCAAAAGAAAGAAAAGAGACGACTATTTTTTAGGGTTTGTTATGGATCTGTGTATGCTCTGATACCATGTAAGAAATGGTTTAAAGATATAACTTATGTATTGCATTCCTCATAACAATCGATATAATATATAGGAGTGGATGGACTATTTTAGAATACCCGCTTGAGCCCAATCTATACTAAATGACTTTGACTGACATAAATAACTTTGACTAACATAAATTACTTTGACTAACATAAATTACTTTCATTAACAACTTTGACTAACACGGGCTAACAGACTCAGGTCATATTGCACTTCTAAGTTTGAAACATAAACAGTCAAACATTTGATGTCGAGTAGACTTTGCAATAGTCCATGATATTTTGAGTACATTTTTATCAATTGTAAGCATATGATTAACATATTGGATCATGAATCATACTGTATTATGTAGCCTAACGTACTCTCATCACAATTAAGCGCGACGAGATATGTTCAATTATACGTACAAGACATGTAAAACAGCTAGCCCTGAGTTCTTTCTACACATTTAGATGTTAACAAACTAAGTTTTGGTCTTTGTGATGCTTTCAAGTTAATCTGTAGAGGTGTATTCAAACTAGAACCCTCCAGTTGTCCTAACGGTAGATCGTTATATTCACAGTTATCAACATCATTTTTTTCTCCTCTATATATATTTTGAAGTCGTGATCACAGTATTTTATAATAGTATATGATAATTTGGTATAAATGAACAGAACTATAAGCACCTTAACACATGATAGTCTTTACATCTTATGTGTTTTTATTTACTTTTATAAATAATTTTCTTACCAATCACTCATTATCAATATAGAACAAGTTTAACAAAGCCAAAAGTTCAATATAGACCCAATATTTGTCATAGACCCAATGAACCAATCCTAGCCACTCATTTTTTCATCAAAAATAAAAAAACCCACTTTCCACCTCTTTTTTAAAAATTAAATATCTCACACACTGTTAATCGTTACGCAAAACAAAACATATCATCGCGACGAGAATTAAATTATCTTTCTATAGAGGGGCGACACTATGTACTTTCGACGAACTTTTTTTTATGATTTTATGAAGTCATATACGATTTTATGAAATCATATATGATTTATGAAATCATATATGATTTTATGAAATCATATATGATTCGTTATACGAATCATATATGATTCGTCACACGAATCATATATGATTTTCGCAATTCGTGACTGAAACAAAATTGAAAAAAAGTTCGTTAGAATCACAAATCATATATGATTTCATGAAATCATATATGATTCGTTATACGAATCATATATGATTCGTTATACGAATCATATATGATTTTCGCAATTCGTGCCTGAAAAAAAAATCGAAAAAAAGTTCCTCGAAAGTATATCGTGTCACCCGTCTACTGAAAGATAAAAAAATACTCGTCGCGATGGTGTATTTTTTGTCGTGTGACGATTTACCGTTTGTAAGATATTTTATTTTTAAAAAAGAGGTGGAAAGTGAGTTTTTTTATTTTTGATGAAAAAATGAGTGGCTAGGATTGGTTCATTGGATCTATGACAAATAATGGGTCTATGTTGATCTTAACTCTGCTAAACATACCTATATATATGATAGTTTACTAGACATGTGTATCTAAAGAAGAAAAAAAAATCATTTACCTTAAATAGTAAAAGTACATAAACAAATTTCTCTCAAATAAGAACATTAAAAGAGCAAACAATAATAAGCGAAGGAAAGTACCTTAGTAGGATGTCCCTTCAAATTCGACTTCTTTTGCTGATGGTGTACAATACTGAATCACCAAAAAAAGTCAAAATAAAGAGCTCGTCAAACGCACACTATTTTAGATCATACTCTCTCCGTCCCAAATTAGTAGTTTACTATTTTTTAGGATGTCCCAATTAATTTTCCACTAGTAAAAATAGATTGGGAAGTTTAATCAAGTTAACTATTTTACTTTTGTTTGAAATTATTATTACAAACTTTAAAAAAAGACTTTAATATATTAACAAAGGGTAAAACTGTCATTCTACTAAAAAGTAAGAAAGAGAAAGCAATAATAAATTTACTTTTTTAAATTGTGTGTTTTTTGTTGGGTGACAATAATTTTAGGACGAAGAGAGTATAACATTTTAGAATCACAATAAAAACTTCAATAAAAAAATAGTAGTTTAAGATGAATCATGTGTGTCAAGTCTCAAGTGTAAGCCAATTTAAACAACTACCATAAATGCTTACCAAGCTGAGATAATAACGAATTATAGCAATACTGGAAAGATGAAATAAAAATCTGGTTTCTATTATCGGGTTTTGTGATGAAAATGGTGAGAAGATTATCGTTAACTCAAGTAAGAACAGAGGAAGTCTAAACAACTATCTAAGTGACCGGATGTTGATGACATGGGTGCGGAAAAATTAAAATATACTGGCATGGGACTCGCACAAAGCAACGAGTTCAGAAACCATTGTTGTTTAACAATTTTTAATTTTAGGTTTTTTTTCGAATATTGTTTAATGATTTTTTATAATACATGATAGTTTATAGATTGCTATTATTAGTAATAATTAAAATAAAATTTTAGATTACAACACTAAATTGAAGGGCACAACTCCACACATTTAAGACACTCAATTTTCTAGTTGTAACTCAATTTTCCATTATTGATAAGTGTGTTGTTTGAATTTTTTAAGCCTTTTATTTTAAGAAAGTCTCAAATACATTATAATTATGTATTTATTTATTTAATTAGTTATACTTTACTTATTAGCATACAAAAATGTTATTTCCTCCTACTATTTTCTCCTACTTTTATGCCTACTCACAGGATCTTGACAGGTGTCAGAATCAACGGTTTAGATGCAGAGAGATAATAAGTAGAGAAAAAATAAATTATATTTTTGTGTGTGTAGGAATATATGTAGAAATATAATGAATGAGGATATAGCAAAGCTCATTAGCGTATGTATTGCAATTGATGTTACAGGATAACTCAATAGGTGAAGGTACATCATCATTCATACATAAGAAGGTAACTAAATTCTCTTAAATTTAGGTCATTATATTGAGATAAAATCATTGGCAACTAAAAAATGGAAAAATAAAAATCACAACACAACCATTTTCAAAGAAGGGTTTTAGATTTTGAGGGGTGTGTGATTAGTTTTATTTGTTGGTTTATAAACTTATTTGAATTCGATTAATATAATATAAGCTTAATTTTTTTACTTATTTTGAGGTTTATGAGCTTATATAGGCTTTTTATCCTTAATAAACCATAGTGAGGAAAAGCCACGGGTCAATCCCTTTAGGTTTTAGGCCAAAGTGTATTTTGGTACCTTAAACTTGGTTAACTGGGTTTTTTACTATTCTAAACTTTTAATGGTGCGGTGTAGTACCCTGAACTTGTAAACTCGGTAAATTAAAGGGTTGACTCTGTCATGTGATCACATGTGACATGTTTTTGTTACACTACTACAAAAACTGCTTTTACCCACGGACTTTTCCCACGGAAAAAATCTCTTGTGAAATTTCACACGGAATACCCACAAATTACACACCGAATTGTTGACAAAATTTCAGTGGGAAATATGTCACAAATTTCTCACAGATTTTCCACTATTTACACACTAAATTGTTGACCAAGTTTTCGTGTGAAATCCGTGGCAAATTTCCCACAGATTTGCGACAATTTTCACACTATTCTTGTTGATTCGGCATCCGTGGGAAAATTGTGGCAAATTTCACACATATTTGCCACGGCTAAAGTTATGTGGCAAATTTTATCTACATTAATCACGGATTTCACACAGTATATGCCTGAACGTGTAACCATATCATAAAAGTAAAAGAAAACGATTATGTCCGTGGGAAAGTCGTGGGTAATTTCTCACATATTACCTACCAAGTTGATAATCCGTGGAAAATACGTGTGTAAATACCCGCAGATTTCCCTCAAACAATATCGTCTTTACGTTTCTGCCTACTTATACATTCCCACGTTAATTAGTATGCCTTCATATGTGTTTGTAGTTTCATATTATATGTGTTTGTTTATTAACGTAACTATCTATGTGAGTATCGCAAGTTTACGTCTTGGTTTAGGTATAACCTTTCGTGTAACAAATCATTACATACGTATGAATATCTACATGTGTGTGTTCCGCATATCCGTTTAGGACATTCATTGTATGAATAGATGTTTTGTATGTAAGTATACGGACGTGTATATGCCTTAACGTGTAACCATATCATAAAAGTAAAAGAAAATGATTATGTCCGTGGGAAAGGCGTGGGTAATTTCCCACAGATTACCTACCAAGTTGATAAATCCGTGAGAAATACATGTGTAAATACCCACAGATTTTCTACACAAAATATCGTCTTTATGTTTCTGCCTACTTACACATTATCACGTTACTTAGTATGCATATATATGTGTTTTTAGTTTCATATTATATATTTTTATTTATTAACGTAATTATTTATGTGTGTATCGCAAGTGTATGTGTAAGTTTAGGTATAACATTAATGTGGAACAAATCATTATATATGCATGGATATGTACACGTGTATGTTTCGCATGTCCGTTTATGACATTCATTGTATCTATATATGTTTTGTATGTAGGTAATGTAAGTGTTGCATTAAGAGTCTTAATTGAACCACAAATTTTAAGAAATAGTTACTTGTATATACTTCGTCGCCTTGTGCGGGAATTCTTTTAGTAAAAATATAAAGTATTTAATTCTTGCCAAATATTTTCTCAAAATATATAAAACTATTATTATTATTGTTTTTATTATAACATCACTTTATTTGAAATTCATAATATTTACAATTAAACTCACCAATATAACACCTTTTACTTTCTTTTTTTCTTTCGAACGATCCACAGTTTAGCACCATCTTCCATTTGGATACAGTCAAACATTTTCTCCATATTCATGTTCCAAACACAAGCGGTTTTGATAATATTTTTCTATCTACCAAACAATTCTTAAATTTTTCCTCACATCTTTTACGAACCGTTGCAACTTTTCATTTCATTGTATCCTTATATAAACTTGACTTCATAACCGATTTGTTTCCAAGAGGCACATGAAACACAAAATAACTAAAAAAATAAGTATGTACATTTATAGATATTAGATACATATAAAATACTCCCATAGACTTGCGATCATCTAATACATTATTTGACATCTATACCTAGTGCCAATGAATATAACGAAATGAATGATATTAGCCATTTAACTTTTAATAGAGCGTTTAGACTAATTTAATTTAAAATTATCATGATTATTAATCAGAAGCTATAATCTTTGAAAAATATATATGCAAGGGAGGGGAAATATGAATTCCCCCTAGCAAAATATACTTGATAAATATATATCATATCCTCGTGATGCACAATGCAAACGATTTAACTATTTTTAATTAATCAAGTTCTTTCGTTAACCTGTTTATAGCAAGCATTATATAAGTCTTAAACTAAGAATATTATAATTCGCGGTTATGCAATATAAGTGTAAGTCACATAAGCTCATAAGCCCACGAATAAGCTTAAACAAATACCCTTTGGTGTTATTGCTGACATATCAATCTTATGTGCCGAACATGTGAGAGCAGTTTTCATTTCACCTCATTAGCTTTTCCTTAATATAAACTCATTAACTTAAATCAACATATGGGTGTGAATGGTATCAATTTATGGCTAAAATTATCATATGCATTACCATATATGTTGAATCAGGAGTTTACTTTTGGATTTAATGAATTTGTTTATGCGTTTGAACTAGAGTTTCTATGAGTTTGGTCGAAAAAATATTTTAAAATATAATAAGAATTGGAGGATGATGACGAAGGAGAGTGGAATGACTAAACTTGTAGGCACATGGGACTTTGGGCGTAAACAAGTCGTAGCGAGTTGAACTTTGGCAGGGTTCGACTCAATTCTACAATATTATGTTCAACTCGATCTCAGGCAGATAAAGTTAGAATTCACCTCGAGCTCGAATCGAAAAGCTCAATTTATATATGATGATGTGTGCTTTTTAACCATCTAAAATTTAAATATAGAACTAGCTAATAACCCGTGTAATACACGGGCTGTATAATTTTATTTTATTTCTATGAACACTTAAATATGCACTAACAACAAAATTTATCATAACGTGTTCCCATATATATGAAATACACAAAACTATAAATACACATACAACATCATGATCAAGTTGATTCGCTATTTCTTCTTAACATGACATAAGGAAAAAATTATGATTCTCGTGATTTAGTCTTGTAAAACATCATCATATAGTCTTGTAAACATCCGATTAAATTGACAGTTCTTTCTACTTAACATGGTGCTCAAGCGATTTTTTTAATTCTCACGATGAGTACATCGTTTAAATCGGAAACTATGGATGTGAAGGTAAGTGACCAAATAATGACGCAATTCGAAACAACTTAAAAAGTAATCCAACCATGTCATGACACAAATAAAATAAAATTTGTTTTAGGATTTTAAATGGATAAAGCCAACATAAACATTTGCAACTTGGGTGTCATCAAGAAAAACATATAAAGTTAGAAAACCTCTTTTTTTTCCCTATAAGTGGGGGAATATATGAAATGCTTATACAACAACAACATACTCGATTTTTTGGAGCGAGGTAAATATGAAATGTTTATCATAACAAAATAATTAAACTTAGAAAAAATAAGCCAAAACAAAAAACAATAAATAATCAAATAAATACGAATTTGTCTCAAACAAAAATCACTAACTCACCTTATAGTTTCATAAACCAATTTTAAAGTACACATAAGTTGAAAAGTAAAGGAGTCTTTGACCATGCTCACTTTTGCACTCTCATTTTCATATTAAATTTGGCTAAATCCTGATATATTTATAAATAATTTTTTAAACTCAATGTATTTACATATGAACCCTTATACTATATATATAAAAAAAATATGTATCACTTAAAACCTCGAAAAACTCAACAATGACTCGAGTTGAGCTTGAGCTTATTATTGGGCCGGAGCTCGGGCTCGAGGCTCGATAAAGCTCAGCTTGAACAAATACCCTTTGGTGAAATTATTTGGTGGGAGGTACAGAATGTGAGCCACCAGGTCACTTAGCTTCTTTTATGTATTGACAATGAGCCACCAAGTCGTGTTTGTTCTCAAATCAACACTCTACCAAAGACATCTTTGTGGTCAAGTCTTAGGTTAATGGGAATCCATCGTCAACTTTTTAGTGATCCAGGGTGCACAGAAAGACAAGGGTGGGCCACAAGAAAAAAGATAATAATATGAGGGTTGTTGGAATGTTTAGGATGGAAAGAAATTCCAAGTGGACTTTAACCATTTTTAGGAGGAATCAGTGGAGGAATCTTAAAATTTAGTGATATTTCGTTTACGTTAAAAAAAGGAAATTATATGTTTTTGGGTTTTTTTGGGAAAAAAAAAAATTTATTACCAGTGTACCTTTATTTTTTTTTTTGGGTAAAAGATACCAGTCGGTTTACTTATTGTATGCGTATTGTTGTTACGATAGGGAAAAAAAAAGGGTTGATTTATTCTGGAGGCATTTTTTTAGTCCAAAAAAAAAAAAACTCACAAAATAGAAAACAGATAACTACCATTTGTATCATTTTTGCATTTTGCCTTTCTTTATCAAAGCAATACGCAAGCTGGGCAAACCAATTCACCCACCAGGTTGCGGGTTCCAGATAAAAAAACTTTGCAGGCGATTAAAAATCCAGTAACAACCGACGTGGTGAAGGAGGGGGAAATCGAGTTTTCTCTGTTTTTGGCAGAGTTCCTATTGCAAAGGAGTGATAAACTTATTTTCACGTAACCTATAGTTTTTATGGGCAGCATTTATCGCTTCAGTTTGAGATTAAGGCAAGCATAAAACTAGCCCACCTGATCTTTGCCCTTTCCATGTAAATTTAAAAAATACCCACAAAAAAACAAAAAAACACTTGCTTTTTTCTCTACGAATATCTTACTAATGTTTCGGGCTATATAACAAAATTAACCAAATGGTTTTGTAAAATCTTTTGCAGAATTTTGCGGGGGATGAGTGGAAAAAACAGAAGGATCTGTAAAGAAATGGCAAAAAAGATGATCGAAGGGAGTTAAAAGAAAAAGCATTCGTGGGGGATGGAGGCCCCCACACCAATAAAAGGCTTTATACTGGTCCACTCCTAGCAACAAACAATCCCATCAGCCCCCTTTTTTACAAACCGTTATTAGTTTTGGTTACTACGAAAAACCAAAAAAGAAGAAGATATTCAAGTTAAACTTGGCATCCATTTCTACCTAAAAAAATCAATTTGTAAAGTTTATTTGACCCTTTAATTTTCTTGAGGGGTTTTGTCCATTTGTGCAGTTTTAAAGTTGTAGAGTGTTTACCGCTATAAGGACTTAAGTAGTTACTTTGGTGGTGGTACTTTGGGCTTTAAGTGGGTGTTTTTGGGTAGCCTTTGGAAAAAATAATTTTATTAATCACTTTTTTTGGGAAAAATTTAGTTTAGGCAAAAACCAAAACACTTAATTTTTTGGGATTGTCAACGTTTTTACAGTTGGGTGCAAATAAGTCCAAAGATGGTCTTCTATTAAATAAAAAAAGCAGAGGGATTTGGGGTTTTTGTTAAAAAAAAATTTGGATTGTCTTGCCTTACTGCTTATCAAATTACAAAAAAAACCAGTTTGGAAATTAAGCGTCTTGAAAGACTCTATAACTTGGAGAGTTTAAAGGCATCTCTCACTGGCAAAATTGAAGGTAAAGAAAAAATTGTGAACAGCTTATCTTAAAAAGTGATTCAAAAATCCAATTAGGAAAAGAATTATTTTTAAAAATCAGTTTAAGGGGAAAATAATTTTGAAGTTTTTATGAGCGGGGTAACTTTATAACCACTGTGAAGGGTTGTGGTATTCACGCACCAAAGAGGGGTCGCTAAATTAGGTTGAAAAAGAAGGAGGGGAAGAAGGCATGGGAGCTTTACCATTCGATTAAAAAATTAGGTGCAATTAACCATAATGCCCCAAATTTTAGCATAAAAAACTTTTAGGAAAAAACCAAAACAGCCCTTGGGAAATGGTCCTTTTTATTGCTCAATAATTTCCCAGCAAAACCTAGCCCAAAAAAAAAACAATGTCTGCATACAAAAAATTCAGCACCAATAATGCCATTTTTCTGCATTAAAATTTTTTATAGTTACCAAAAAAAACATGGGTCCTTTAAACATTTTTACCTTTTTCAGGCTTCAAAAAATTCCAAGCAAAACCATAAAATACAAACCCAATTTTTGCTGCATTTCATAAATTTCAGGGGGCAACGAAAAAAAGGCTGAATTTTCTGGCATAAAAATTCAGCACCAAAAAAAAAAGGTGTTTTTTCCTACAACAAAATAAGGGTTTGCAACCAAAACAGGGCCTTTTTAGGATGGGGTTTTCAAACGTTACTTCATTAACAATGTAAAAAACAACAAAAATAAGTCCCCTTTAACGTCCCTTTATTACATAAAATATGAGCAGCCAAACAGCCCTTTTAATGTTTGTTGTTGTGTTTCGCTTATTTTTTGTTCTTATTCAGATTTAAAGCACTCCTTTTTTTACTACTAGCTCATGAGCTTATCATATCAAGCTCATGGCTTATTCAACTCATAACCTGTTAGAAATTATTATGGGCTTTTCCAAATCAAATAAGTCCATAATCTTTGAAAACCAAACACACCCATGAATCAAGAAAATCAGATAACATAAGTGTACAAACTAAAAACTAAACTAAACGGTCAATTTAACCATAAGGAATTCAAACTTAATCAACCCCACCAAATAGCCTAATAGGTAAAGGGTTCAAAACTCGCTAGGTGTGTTCGTTTATGTTTTTTTTTAATTTAAACTTAATCACTCAATCAAGAAATCTAACTATAAAAACATCAAACACTAATTGCAAAAATGTACTTTAATATTGCAGAAGGAGGTGATGCATCATACGGCCTCCATACAAACAATCAAAAGTTATCTTTGATTTCAACTCATTTATTTGGGTAAACTTACTAATGATATAAGCTTAACGTGTTAGTTTTTGTATTTCGAGTATACGATATGCATCAATAAGTCTGAAATTGTTTTTCCGAAAAACACAAATTCTAAATAGTCTATTTGGCATGTTGGACCTTTCAAACACTGGCAGTCTGCTGCCATTTTTGGTAGGTTTGTGTGAGTCCCTTAAACGAATAGATCTTTGCAGCCTATGAAGGATAATAGCCAAAATGTGTAAACACAACTGACTATATAGAAACACTGAT
>BQNB010089972.1:1334-20692 GCA_026074375.1 Tanacetum coccineum
GCCTCCCAAAAGGACGTCAACATTCGAAACACCAGCCATAACTTTAGCTACCATCCGGCAACTAATTAATAATGGCATTTCCTCAGCTCTGAAAGCACAAACTGCATCAATGGCAAATACTGACAATATTAACAAGAACACCAGTACAAGCGGAACTCCAGTAGCAAGAAAAGGAATCAACGACCACAAAAGAAAGTTTGAAGATAGAGGAAACACCACCAATAACAACAACTATCCTAAACACAACAACAATAACCACTCCAACAATCGTAATAACAACAACTACCAAGACAACAACAAAAACAACCATAACAATGATTACCACCACCATCAGAATAGAAGATAAGAAGCCTTCAGAAGTTATACTGCCACAAACGGATATACTAGAAATCGTCCTTTGTGTGAAAGATGCACCCTACATCACATAGGTCCTTGTACTTTCAAGTGTCAAACTTGCAACAAGATAGGACATCTAACCAAGAACTGCAGGAGCAAAAGACCGACCACTAGAAATAATCTTCAAACAATATCCGTAACTTGTAATGCATGTAGAAAGAAAGGACATTATGCGAATCAGTGCTCAAAAGCAAAGAACCAGGCCACAAGAAAGCATACTTAGAGACAAGCTAGATTTTTGTTCACTTTAGAATTTCTACCCTAGAAACAACTCTCAAGGATATTCAAGTTTCATCAGAATCTTCTCCAATCTAAAAACCCCAATCATCAAGCTATAATCCTTATCGTTTGTTACTTTTATCCTACTACAAGATACTTAGCATAAGTATCAACTCTTTTAGAGTTTCATATGTAAAGCTACCCATGAAATAATAAAGTGATGATTCCGTTACATCTTGTTATCTGATGATATCAAAACTCGACATTATTTGTCAATTACATCGATTTTATTATGTTCAAACTCTGAATACTCCCCTCATGCCTTTGCAACATAAATTTTCATCCTAGATTATATGGGCATCAGTACAATCAACATCTCAATATTATCTAACCATTCATGATCATATCATTTTCTACACATTATCATATCGTGTTTTTATGCTTAGGTAAGACGATTTATGATCATCTTATTGAAATGAATTAGGTCACTTCTTCATTTGAATAAGGAAATTATAAACCTCTGAACTATGAATTTATAAATTCTCAGTTACAAGGAGTTGAACGCTTCTTTTTGTAAGTGACTAATTATAAATAAATAGGCTTAAGTATATAACATATGTACAAACAAGTTTCTTTCAATCCATATGTACAAACAATTCCTTAATCATTATCATTATTACCTTCATTATCAATATTACCTTCAATATCTGTTCATTTCCAAATCTGTATCTCACGTAATTAGCAACTCTCTTACAAATTCATAATCATTCCATGATCTTCGTATACTAAAATTCTCTGTTATATTCTGCAACGTAATAACAAGGAAACACACAAGAATCTATACAATGTCAAATGATTTCAATACCACTAGGTATGAAAATTTTGACAAAGACTTGTGATAGCATTCTTATTCCATGTTGACTTTTAAAGGTTAATGAATAGTGATTATTTATGATCAGAGTAGCGTAGCAGAAGCGTGGTAGGCCCATAACCCACAGGTTTCGTAAATCGAAGTATTTCATCCACCCAGGTTCTATCAAGATCTGGAGAAATTCTATTAGCTGTCATAAAAAGGTGTGGTCTTGAAAATAAGTAGACGTGTAAAAGGAGGTAATTATAATTATGGTGCGCAACATAATTATAAATGCATTAGATACGTGGACTTGTGACCTTGATTAGCCTAACATAAAAATCAAATTCATGCCCAGTAACTACATCTATTCCCAAACAATACCACTATAACTTTCAAATAAATCTCAGGACGAGATTTCTGTAAGGGGTGGAGGCTATAACAACCCAAGAATTTTCATCAAATGCAAAACCTATTTTACTATGATCACAATTATACGGGGAAATTTTTCGCTTTATTACATTACTTGCATTGTCAATATCTCAGTATACAAAGTAACTTGCATAACTAAAGTAGACAAGCTCACGCAACCTATCTATGACCATCCTGTCTTCATATATGTCAAGCAAACATCACAATATGTCAAGTCAATATCATCATATCCTTATTACAAAGTACATTATTCCTATAATGTACCATTCGCAATGTTATATCAAAACAGGCTTTAAACCGTTATCGTATACCTCTAAACCCTAATTCCATGAAGGTTTAATATCTAAAGTGAATGCACAAGCTACTAAAGCATATGTACAAGTAAAATAACATCTCATTTGAAATATAAAATCTCTTCAAGTCAAAGTACAAGTCTTTAAAAGCTCAATGTACAAGTCATTAAGCATGATCTCCAAAATAGCCGTTTTACCTCTGTTTTCATTCTAATTTCTTCACCATCACTTTTGTACAAACTACTAAACTCAATATACAATGTGTAAACCCTAATTATTCTATTCATAAGCTTTCATACATCTTTTTATACTCAAAACCCTAAACCCTAAAACCGAGCTAGATTCTAAACCATAACCCGTTTCTTCGTTTTTATCAATTGTAAACCTAAACCAATACTCAAATAAGTTGTAATAACTTAATTTACAATATTCTTAATCATATACAATCATCATTTCATCATTTTACTTCAACTATATGCAAATTGAATCCAAGAAACCCTAATTGTGCTCTAATTGGAACTTTGAACCCGTTTACTCGTTTTCGCCCATTTTAAATGTAACACCCCCATTTTTACAATATAGCAGCGGAAGCTAATCTGGGGTATTACTTCATGGAAACAACAATCATAATCATAGAAAATGACCTAAAAGATACATTTGTTCAAAAGGTACGTTATCATTCATTTCAAATCAGAGTTTTACAAAGGGAGGTCCCAAAATCTAGAAACTTAAAACGTGAATGATAATAAGTTTTAGCCATCTTCAAGTCCATGCCACTCCGTGTCGTATATTGCTCAATAACCTGAGATAAACATGCTAAAAAGTCAATATAAAGGTTGAGTGAAATTTATAGGTTTGATAAACAGTTTGAATACAACTCATAGTGTAATAATTGTACAAACACAATTATTATGAAAATGGTATTGTTATGATCTTGGGTCACGTTATTATATAACCGTTATTTGTAATAATTGCAACGAATGCAATTATCATAGTAACAGTGTATTACTGTGTTATTGTATTGTTTGGTCTGTTTGGTCTGATTGGCCATGTTCCTTGTTTAAGCACATCGCACTAACACATTATCATCAAAATTCAATTTAATGACTTGAAGTCAAATTTAACGACTTGTAGGATTTATGACACTAACACATTATCATCCAAAAGTCAATTTAACGACTTGAAGTCAAATTTAACGACTTGTAGGATTTATTCTATTAACACATTAATATCCAAAGTCAATTTAACGACTTGAAGTCAAATTTAACGACTTGTAGGATAGATAACTTAGACAGCAATTGTAATGATATGTCAGGATAGCATGTAATTTGGAAAACACTTGTATTCGTAATTTATAGCAGGTATCCCCCTCACGGGTTTATGAAAAGATTGAAATGCGAGGCTATGAATTCACTAAGTCTTTGAAAAGTAATCACATTGTTATAAGATAAACGAGTATGTAAAAGAGTTTGTAACAAGCATGTATCCCCCTCGCGGGTTTATAAAACATGTAAAATAAGTAAAGGCGAGGTTATGAACTTCACCTGATAGGTAGATGCAATAAATATTTCAGAATGAAAGCTGACGACCTTATCACAATCTTAACCGGGGAAGGTTGATATAGCAAAATGATAGTAAACAGCCACGTCACGCAACCTGAGTAAATATGTCAAGTCTTAGGTAGATTGTACTCTAGAACTTTGGTTCTAAGAGTTATGAGTTTGATTGAAGAGTTTGGAATTATTGTATCACTGTTCGGGCCATCATAATTCAGAAGTCATTCAGTAAACGTTTGAGGAGCTAGGGCACTTTAAATCGTAAACCCAACAACTCAGTCAGAACGTAATACCAAGATGAAACTCCTTAATATGAAGCTCCCTAGTATTGTGATATGATATAATCGGTTTTAAGCGTTTTAATCCATATCTGGAAATGTTAAGCACGAGAAGCGTTAATTAAAGTTATGTCTTGTAAGGTTTTAAACATGATTTTATACTTTTTCAAAATGTTACATTTTAGACCCTGGGGTTTGAAAAATTGCAAATAGGCCCTTGGAGTTTGCATTTTTATGACTTTGGTCCTTCAACTTTAAAAGATATACCAAGTAAACCTTGGACTTTGAAAAGTGACATAATAGATCCCTGGAGTTATAACTTTGCATGGATAATAATTACAAAACATGTCCAAATTGCCATGCAAGCTTATTTTAACATTTCAAAAGATATTTATAAGTTATAATAAACTAAAATATGAAGATTTAACGCAACGCAAGTTTAAAATAACGATTCGTTAAGCTAGGAAGTAAAATAGGTCAAATTAGGGTTTCAAAATGTAAACGCGCGGGTTTTAAGTTCAAATTCCTTCATTAATCAATAAAGTGGTTATTTTAACATTAGTTAAGCATTCTAGGATAGATTATAACAATATTTAATCATTATAACATTTATTTTTAGGAAAAACGCGAAATTAGGGTTTCGGGTGTACGGTTTTGGATCAAAATGGAAAATGAGCTTGAATTGAGTTATGAAACTTTAACAAGAGTATATTTAGGATCATATGAACATTGTAAGGGTGTAGTAGCAGAAGTAGAAGCTTCAATGATCAAAAATGGTGGAAATGGGTGGTTTCGGGTAGTATTTCCACTCGTACGCCTTGTATCTTGTTCTCGGGGCTTCAAATCTTCAAAGCATCACTTCTTGAACTTCTTTAATGATCCTAGGATCATAAGGGAGCAAAGGATTGCTGCCTATAAGGGTTATAGAGGAGGAGGTATGAATGGGTTTATAGAGGAGGAATGTGGGGTATGAGTAGAATATGAGAGTTTATGTCCTTTTTATAGTCATAATGACCTTAAAGGCAAAGTCTATGTTATGATCTGATGATGGGACGTGTGTAAGGGATAGAGGGTGATGAGGAGAAGCTAGATGATGAGTATGAGGGGCTATGGAGGCTAGGTAAGCAAGGTGGAAGGTTTTTAGGGGTGTTTGGGTGTCACGGCTAGAAAATGGCCAACAAGGAGGTCACATTGGCTCATGTTAGAGTCCAAGGATTCAGGATGGTGCTGGTAAGCAGGGTGTTTGTGTGGCCCACACCAAAATAACCCAGTTTGAAAACCCCTTTCCCCATCATTTTGCTTTGTTGCCTTGTCATGAAAGGTGGCTTTTTTGCAAAAAGATTAGTTAAAATGGGTCAAAATGAAAGAAACTAGGTTTCGGGTACATTAGGGATTATTTAGGGTTTTCAAGCTTGGATTTCATGTGTACTTGAAGGATAATGATAGATATATGTTCACAAGAATTGTATTAGGATTAATAACAAGAATTGTGTTGATCCATGATCTAGCTCATCTAGGATATCATAATCATGATCCAGCGAAATAAAAAATATTTACTCAATCCAGTTAATTAAGAACAAGGTGTTACTACTAAACATTAAGCCTTTCATTGTATTTGATCAGGATACAAAGGCTTACTATACTACTAAGCTACTAATAAGCTAGCTACTAAAGCTAGGCGTCTTACAAAGACTTGACGCCTAGAGTACACACACACACCTTTAGGTTTACATTGTGAATTGAATGAATGATAAACCTAGATGCCTACCCCTCTTTATATACTAAAGGGGTTAGGGTTTAAGAAAAAAAAAAAACCCAAAAAAAGATAAGATCAATAAAATTAGGAAACTATAAATCAAGCTGAAATACTATTGGACTATTCTTCAATCAGCATTTATGTTGATCTTTATCTTTTAGCTGAGATATAATACTGTTTGACTAATCGTCAATCTCAGCATAATGTTATTCCAGCTTTGTCCTTTTGTAGTTCATCCATCTTAAAATATGTTTTGTCATAATCAAACTACAAAGTATTAACAGTTCCTAACAATCGTCCCCTAGTTGATAATGACAAAACCAATAAGCACAAGTTTCCCCTAAAGCTAATATAGATGAAGAACTTCCCCTGAATCCATGCACTCTTCCCCTTTTTGTCATAATCAAATAGGAGTGCATGTAGATGGTAAATAAACAATAAGCTTCCCCTTAACATGTTTACCATCTCTTGAATCATGGACTTAGTAGGCTCCAAGCAGCAAATTATCAATGATGAAGAAAAAATACGGAAAAAAAATATTGACGGATTTTGTTGAAGAAGTTGAATTTCCCAAACTTGTGTCTTATATCCTGTTTATCCACATGACGTCGAGTCTCATACCTGCTATGTATAAGTAGACCTATGTCTCTTGACAAAATCCTCATTCCTCTATTAAATGAGACACTGAGCACATTAAACGTACTCCTTAAAGTGTAGCAAATGTACGTAGTAAGCATCATAAGGTAGATCGTACACCTTTGCTAGATTAATCAAGTCTTCGTCACCGCCTTATAATTACGAACAAGTTATCTTAAAGGTGACCACTCCTTTAAGATATGATAAGAACACAAAACAGTAGAAATATAAACTACAACTTCAAATAAGTAATAATTCTATTGTCTTCTTCAAATTTATCTCCAAAACGAGCCATAAACATCATCATTGTTCAAGATCTAAACGCGTCCAAAACCCAAAATGTGTGTGTCATCCGATATCGGCCAACGCTAGCGGTACAAACTAGCTATATCGGACAAAACTACCCGTACAAACCAAAAATTTCATTAGTGATCATATTTCTGTCTCAAATCTGTCACTAAAGCTGTCACTGACTGTTGCCGAGTGGTTGCAAAATTGTCACTGATCTGCACTTTCTTCAACCAGTACAAACGACCAGTAAACTATGTACACCATCCTATAGAAACTCCATGAAGAGCTAGCACAAATGGGAACTACCTGCAGTAACCGACATTCAACAAGGTGTAACCTCGACGTGACCTGTTGTAACAATGAGCAAACCTAAGTAAAAGACACCATTTACCAGCCAGGAATACCGAAACTAACGACGTGTACATGGCTTTAGTACTAAACCTTTGAATATATGTGAAGATATCATTATATGACCACCAACAATCTTCCTGCTGCTATACCATGCCCAGATCATCGACCAGAAACATGTATCATTATGTTACACAAACCAGAAAAAACCAAAACCTGTATCTAGTTCCTGCTGCCCTTTCATAGCCTGCTGTTGCTTCTACTAGGGTTTATAAAAACCCTAATCTTTTCATTTTTGTGATTCAAGCAACAATAAACAATATGAACAGGCCATAATCCGAACACAAACAGATCCAAACATACATAATTTCTTCTTTTTCTAAAATAGTGCTTACAAAACATGCTTATTACATCTTAGTTATGGATCATTGTTGGTCCCAGACCTAGCTCCCCATAACCGCCCATTGATCCATCTCATATCAAATCACAACAATAATAATAGGGTTTGAAAAATGAGCTATTATTACCAGAGACAAACAAAAATTTGTATCTCAGCTAGAGTTCATCACGTTGATCCCAGATCACACTCCCCATAGCCAGGTGAAATAATAATGAGGTTTGGTCCCAGACCAAAATGCAACATTATTATGTTATGCAATAAACAGCTTATGAAGAACAAAATCAAATCAAGCAGAGATAAATATGATCGAACCATATCATTTTCAGAATTAGGGTTTTGTGGCCTTCAAGAACATCATGGACAACAACACGACACCTTGTAGATCCTAGATCGAGAGCCACGAGACTCTGATACCACATGTTGATCCACCATCTAGCTCATCTAGGATATCATAATCATGATCCAGCGGAATAACAAATAATACAATCAATATTAAGAACAAGGTGTTACTACTAAACATTAAGCCTTTCATTGTAATTTGTATCAGGATCAAGGCTTACTATACTACTAAAGTACTAATAAGCTAGCTTACTTAAAGCTTAGGGCGTTTACAAAGAACTTGGACGCCTAGAGCTACCACACACATAACCTTTAGGTTTACAGTTGTGATGAATTGAATGAATGATAAACCTAGGACTCACTACCCCTCTTTATATACTAGAGGGGTTAGGTAAGAGTTTACAAGACAAGATTAAGATCAAATAAAATTAGGGAAACTATAAATTCAGCATCGAATAATATTTGACTAATCTTCATTCAGCATTAATGTTGATTCTTTATCTTTTAGCTGAGCATTAACTACTGTGTTGACTAATTTCTAATCAGCATTAATGTTATTCCACGTTGTTTGTAGATCTCATCTTAATATGTTTTGTCATAATCAAACTCAATAGTATAAGTACCTACAAATGATAGGTGGTTCGGAGGTTTCAAAATGGGCGAAAACGTGTAAAGGGTCGAAGTGCCATTAGGGCACAATTGGGTTTTTGGATTCAATTTTCAGAGAGTTGAAGTAAGTGATGAAATGAGATTGTATATGATTGAGAATGTTGTAAATTAAGTTATTACAACTTATTTGAGTATTGGTTTAGGTTTACAATGGATAAAAATGAAGAAACAGGTCATGGTTTAGTATTTTGCTCAGGTTAGGGTTTCTGACTTTTGTATTAGGGTTTTAAGAGTAAAAATGTGTATGAAAGTTTATGAATAGAATAATTAGGGTTTACACATTGTATATTGAGTGTATTAGCTTGTACAAAAGTGGTGGTGAAGAAATTGAAGGTAAAACGGAGGTAAAACGGCTATTTTGGATATCGTGCATTAATGACTTGTATATTGTGCTTTGAAAGCTTGTACTTGACTTGTAGGGAGTTTATATTTCAATTGAAATGTTATATTACTTGTATATATGCTTTAGTAGCTTGTACATTCACTTTAGATATTAACCCTTTATGGAATTAGGGTTTAGAGGTATACACATAATGGTTGTAAAGCCCGTTTTGAATATAACGTTACGAATGGTACTTCTAGGATTAATGTACTTTGTAAATGGATATGGATGATTATTGGACTTGACATGTTATGATGTTTGCTTGACATATATGAAGATATGATTTCCATAGATAGGTTGCGTGAGCTCGTCTACTTTAGTTATGTAAGTTACATGACATACTGAGATATTAACAATGGCAAGTTAAATGTAATAAAGTGAAAATTTTCACCGTACAATTGTGATAATAGTAAAATAAGTTTTGTATTTGATGAAAATTATTGGGTTGTTATACGTCTCCAACCTTACAGAAATTTCGTCCCGAGATTTAGTTGAAAGTTGTAGTGATATTATTTAGGAATAGATGTAGGTCTGGTATGAATTTGATTCTTTTTATGTTCCAAGGTCCACAAGTCACGTGGGTGATGCATTATAATTATTTTGCGCGCCATAATTATAATTACCTCCTTTTACACGTCTACTTATTTTTAAGACTACACCTCTTGATGACAGCCAATAGAATTTCTTCAGATCCTGATAGAACCTGGGTACAATACTTTGATTTACGGAACTTGTGGGTCATGGGCCTACCATGCTTCTACTGCACTACTGTGATTGTAAAGAATCGTTATTCATTAACCTTTAAAAGTCAACATCGAATAAGAATGCTATCACAAGTCTTTGTCAAAATTTTCATACCTAGTGGTATTGAAATCATTTGACATTGTATAGATTCTTGTGTGTTTCCTTGTTATTATGTTGTAGAATATAACAGAAAATTTTAGAATACGGAGATCATGGAATAAGTAATGTCAAGGAATGATTATGAATTTGTAAGAGAGTTGCTAATCACGTGAGATACAGATTTTGAAATGAACAGATGATGAAGGTAATGAAGGTAATAATGATAATGATTAAGGAATTGTTTGTACAAACGGATTGAAAGAAACTTGTTTGTACGTATGTTATATACTTAAGCCTACTTATTTATAATTTGTCACTTACAAAAAGAAGCGTTCAACTCCTTGTAACTGAGAATTTATAAATTCATAGTTCAGAGATTTATAATTTCCTTATTCAAATGAAGAAGTGACCTAATTCATTTCAATAAGATGATCATAAATCGTCTTACCTAAGCATAAAAACACAATATGGTAATGTGTAGAAAATGAATTGTTAGATAATATTCAGATGTTGATTGTACTGACGCCCATATAATCGAGGATGATAATTTATGTTGCAAAGGTATGAGGAGAGTATTTAGAGTTTGAACATAATAGAATTAGTAGAATTTGACAAACGATGTCGAGTTTTGATATCATCAGATAACAAGATGTAACGGAATCATCACTTTATTATTTCATGGATAGCTTTACATATGAAACTCTAAAAGAGTTGATACTTATGCTAAGTATCTTGTAGTAGGATAAAAGTAACAAACGACAAGGATTGTAGCTTGATGATTGGAGTTTTTAGATTGAAGAAGATTCTGATGAACTTGAATATCCTCAAGAGTTGTTTCTAGGGTAGAAATCCTAAAGTGAACAAAAGCAAGCTCATCTCTGAGTATGCTTTCCTGTGGCCCAATTATTTGCTTTTGAGCGCTGATTTGCATAATGTTCTTTCTTTCCACAGGCATTACAAATTACGGATACTGTTTGTAGATCGTTTCTAGTGGTTGGTCTTTTGTTTTTGCAGTACTTGGTCTGGTGACCTATCTTGTTGCAAACCTGACACTTGACACTGCAAGGTCCCGTGTGATGTAGTCTACATCTTTTACACAAGGGAAGGTTTCCAGTATATCCATTGGTGGCAGTATAAGTTCTGAAGGTTTCTTGTCTTCTATTATGCTGTTGGTGGCAATCATTGTTTTGGTTGTTTTTTGTTGTTGTTGTCTTGGTTAGTTGTTGTTTTTGCGGATTGTTGGAGTGGTTATTGTTGTTGTGTTTGGGATAGTTGTTGTTGTTGGTGGTGTTTCCTCTATCTTCAAACTTTCTTTTGTGATCGTTGATTCCTTTTCTTGCTACTGGAGTTCCGCTTGTCCCGGTGTTCTTGTTAGTATTGTCAGTATTTGCCATTGATGCAGCTTGTGCTTTCAGAGCTGAGGAAATGCCATCATTAATTAGTTGCCGGATGGCAGCTAAAGTTATGGCTGGTGTTTCAGATGTTGACGTCCTTTTGGGAGGCATTCTATCAACAAAAGATAACACGTAATAAGAATGATATCCTAAGTTATAAAAGAGAATGTGATGCTTAAAATGCTTAAAGAGAAATGCTTATTTTTGAATTTTTAAGCACTTAGAGGTTATGATAAAGACGAAGATAATGATGCAAATGGTGGAAATGATGATGAAAGAAAGATAAGTTGGAAACAATAAGATACAAAACGGGATTGACTTTATAAATAATTTGCCTTTTTAATGGACATAGGTCAAGTTTTGACAAGAGTTTTATTTATACCACACATCCGTGGCTAGGATAATGCTATAACTATTCTAAGAGTTTGTTGATTTTGAGCCGGTAGATGACATCCTAAAGATCCTCTCTGGATCTGTGTTTAGGTGACGAGCTTGGATTTCTTAATTGATTTGTTCAGAGTAGGGAAAATTCTGTGGAAATTTGTAGTAGCAAATGCATCTTATCTTTTGACTCTAACTGCTTCTTTTGAAGTTTGATAATCTGAGTACGGATTTTCTTGAGTTTGGTCTTTAGTTCATCACTATTCCTTCATATGATCATTCTATCAATACGTCCTTCCTCCATTTTCTCGATGTGGTGAAGATAGAGTTCATCTAAGTAATTCAAAATATCTTCGATTTGTCCCTCATGATGTTTCAGATACATCTTAATTGGAACATTTTTTCCTATTCAAAAATCTGAGGTTGGGTAGGAGTATAAAAATTGAGGAAGATGGTTGATACCAAATCATCAAGGTTGATTCCGGGATGAATAGCTATCGCAGTTGAGGAAGAAGATGGTAATGGATTTCGCTTTTATGGTGGTAATAGTTTTTCAAAGAACAAAGGAAATATCGATGATCAAATAGTCAGGGATGGTCGGTATATCGAGAGAGGGAGTCAAAATAGCTGGTGAAGTAATAGGATCTGGTGATGAAATAGGTGATTCCTTAGCATAAAATGCTTGTACGTTCTTCAAATAAGGATTATTGTAGAAAGATGAGAATACTGCTGGGATCATATTTTCTTTAGAGTTTTCCGAAGAGTTAAAAGAATTGTCTTCCAATGAAACTGGGGAATACTTAATGATATCGCAAGTATAGTTAAGAATATTCATTAGAGAAAGAGCGTCCCTTAAATATCAGAAGTTGAGCGTTTCGGGAAGAAGACATCGTTCTGATAACAACCTAGTTTGTAAATAACATAAGTTATTTATGTAATAGTATAATAGATATGTATATTTACATACTTGTTCCGGAATGTAGTGGCACGGAGGACTTTGATGGCTAAGGGAGAAATAATAAAAACAAAAGAAATGTGGTTATAGTTAAGGTTTTGACCTTGTTCTCTATAACCATGGCGTTGATACCAATCTGTTAACACCCCATTTTTTACAATATAGCAGCGGAGCTAATTGGGTATTAATTCATGGATACAACATCATAATCATAGAAAACGACCCAAATGAGGACGTTCAATCAAAAAAAAATAAAAAAGATATGTTATCATTCATTTCAAATCAGAGTTTTACAAAGGCAGGTCCCAAAATCTAGTTACATACAATGTGAATGATAACAAGTTTTAGCCATCTTCGAGTCCATGCCACTCCGTGCCGTATATTGCTCAATAACCTGAGATAAACAAAGTAGACCAAACCTTGTATTTGTTGTGTGCATGTGTGCCCGGTATCAGGCAATGCCTACCGAAAAGCACTTAGATGTGGTTAAGTAAATCTTTTGATACCTAAGAGGAACCATAAATATGGGTCTGTGGTATTCAAAGGATTCTTTCATTGCTCTAACAACTTTTGCAGATGCTGACCATGCGGGTTGCCAAGATACCAGAAAAAGTACGTCTGGAAGTATGCAACTGTTGGGAGAAATATTAGTGAGTTGGTCGTCAAAGAAACAAAAGAGCATGGCCATATCTAGTACAGAAGCTGAATACATCGCCCTATTAGGATGTTGTGCTCAAATACTTTAGATGCGATCACAACTGACAGACTATGGCCTTGTATTCAACAAGATACCACTAATAGTGATAATAAAAGTGCCATTGCTCTATGCTGCAACAATGTTCAACACTCCCAATCAAATCATATTGACATCAGACATCACTTCATAAAGGAGCAAGTGGAAAATAGGGTGGTTGAGATGTATTTATTCAGAATAGGGTATCAACTTGCAGACATTTTCACCAAGCCTTTAGTACGAGAACGACTTGAATTTCTCATCAATAAGCTTGGTATGCTTAGCATGTCTCTTGAGACTTTGATAAAGATGGCAGACGAAGAGGAAGAGTAACGGTGGTACCCTCTTCACATATCCTATGTATCATATGTATATAAGAAAATCATAAAAATCCAAAAAGATTTTTCAATTTATATAAAAAAATTTCAAAAAGAAAATACAAAATTAAAAAAAATCAGAAAATTTAAAAATATGGTGCTCATGACATGTCTTCTGAAAATCAATAACATTTACAGTCTTAGAAATGTCATTTAATAATGATATGAGGCTGTAACTGAAGTTCGAACATAAGTTATAACAGCTTTTAAAACATGTCAATGGTTTGTGTTGGGAATTAAGGGCTTCTACAACTTTGTACTGTTGGTTCAAGTTAGTACTGCCATGAGAAGACTTAGTACTGTCAATCTTAGTTAGTACTGCTGATCCGTTCAAACTATACCTTAAAATATATATAATATGATAAAATATCAAATATATAGTAAGAATAGTCTAAAAGCAGAATCAGTGATACCGAGAAGTAGTATAGAGCTTTCCCGGGTCGTTTATCCCCAACGAGGCTGGAATGGTAAATCGATACGATCGAAGATTTGAGTTTGAAGGAAGGAATGAGTTTGGGAAGTTGAAAAAGTCAAATTGGATAATAACGGACTAAAACGTTTAAGAAAACCCTAGAAATTATGAAATTAAACTAGAAAACGAAGGCCCGAATCCCGAACAAAAAGGGGGAAAACCTAAAATTTTTAAAAATAAGCCTACGAAGAAATTTTCGCTTCTAAACTACTCTATGGTCCAAATAACGAAGAATAAAAAAGACTAGACCGAAAACGGAGTTCGTTTGACCCAAAAACGAGTCAAAACAAAATCCCGTACCCGGACCCGTTCTTTAAAAAGTAAAAAGTTATAAAAATGACCCTACGAAAAATTTTATATTTTTCCTACAAACTAGATGATAAAATAAAATTTTCTAAAAAAGCAAAATATTTTTTTGATAATTTTTGTATTTTTTATGAATTAAATAAACTTTTATCTAAATTAAATTATAAAAAATATTAAACGTTTACAAAAAATTCTGAAAAATTTTCTAAAAATACTTTACACTATAAAGGTCCTACGAAAAATGGAAAACTCCCACCAGCTTATGCAATAAGCCCCGAAATAAGCTTCACAGCTTATTAGCTTATAATACACAAAATGTGTATATAACCAAAGTGCCTTGGGTCTTTAACGAAAAAGACCCAAGGGCGCAGTGGTAAGTGGTGTTGTGTAAAGGGGATGTACCGCTTGGTCTCGGGTTCGAGTCTTGCTCACCCGGACCAAGTGTCTTCCCCTTTTATTTTATTTTTTGAAAACTCAAAGAAGCAAAGTTGTTAAGCTCGTGGGGCTTAACAACTTTGTCAACTAGAGCTTTTGCTGAAAAGCAAAGAATAAGCTTAAAAATAAGCTTAAACTTGACAGAAATGCTAAAAAAGACTTAAAGCTAGAAAAAAGCTAAGTCCTTTTGGACTTAGGGTCGAATTAAGCTAGGACAAGAACTAAAATAAGCTAAGGGATCTAAACTAACTTAAATAAGCTAAAAAGGAAAGGAAAAGCTAAACTAATAAGCTGTGGAAAGGGGCTTAAGTGACAGAAACTAAAATAAGCCTAAAAGCTAAAATTTTACTAAGTTACTTGGGCAAATAAGCTAGGAAAAAGAAAAATAAGCTTGACAACTTACTAGCTAACCTAGATAAGCTACCAGGACACAATTTGAGCTTATGGAATAAGCTCAATAAGCCAGAATGTGGCTTAAACCCACAACAGTACTAACTTGGGGGTTAGTACTGTTGGTGTAAATTTGGGCTTAAAAAGCTCATAAAGCACAATGGAAGGGGAATAAGCTTAACACAGCTTATTAAACTAACAAAATAAGCTAAAAGGGACACAATTGAACTTATAAATTAAGCTGAAATAAGCCAAGAAGAGAAAATAAGCAGTTTCTACACCTAAGTCTTCAAAAACAGCCAAAAGCAAGGTTTAGGCTTGAAAATAAGCAACCAAATCAGCTTCCTAAGGTCTGAAACTTTGTGGGCTTATTTAAGAGCTTATAGACTCTTAAAATAAGCCAAAAACTTGGGCTTAAATTGGCTTAAAGGCTGAGAACAATAAGCCTAAAGTTCCCCCTTTGCACCAGGGGAGCTTTAAGGCAAAGCTCAAGGGCTTATTTGACAGCTTATTTTAAGCTGTCAAATAAGCTCTAAAATCACAAATAAGCTCAAACAAGTGTAGTGTTATAGCAAGGGCTTTGTGCACCAATTTTGAGGTTTATTGAAAACCATTTTACTTGCATATTTTTGTGTTGAAAAAAATGGTCTATTTTGGTTTTTACAAACCTGTGACAAAAAAGACTTGTGTTAATTTGACTCCCCCCCCCAAGAAATTCAAAACACCCAAAATGGTTTTGACAGGAGTTTTATCAACACAAAAAGCAACACCTTTTGATGCTAAAACTCAAACTCCAAGTGCGTTTAACCAATAAGCACTTGTGATGTTTATAAAAACCTAACAGTTTCAAAGAAGGTTTATAAACCTTTGAAAAACAATTTTTCAACAAAGAAACTTTTAAAAACATCTTAAATGGAGTTTTATTAATCTAGACAAAAACCTATTTTTTATGACCATTAACCCATCCACACAAAGAAGAAAGACAGAATAACAAATAACAATACAAAAAAAGTAAAGCCAAAAAACCAACAAAAAAAACGTTAATGACCCGTTTTGTAAGCCTTGTGCCAAACACCCTTTTATCTCAACACTGTCAAACCAAAGGGATTTTAAAATGATAAATAAAGACTAAAAGCTTTTAAAACTTATTTATCTTACTCATGCTAGTAATGACCTTACATAAACTATTATAACACTAAAAAGCCTAGCTTATTAAAAAAATAAGCTAGTTTCTTAGCTAGCTAATTACACTATTATGACAGTTTTGAGAAATAAGCTAATGTAGAACAAAAGATTATGCACTAAAGCCTAAAAAAAACTAACTAACAAGCCTAAATTAATGTGTTAACAAATAAAATAAGCTAGTGTCTACAACTAAAAATTAAGCTAATTGGAAATTTAGAATTGAAACCTTGGATTTTGTTGTCTCAGAAACAAGGCCACTCTTTCTGAGTGAGTGGCCTAAAAACCCTGTCCTAATGGCTCCCAAAGCCTCTAAACCTGAGTCAAAAGCTCAATAAGCTAAAATTAGCTTATATCTTCAATAGCTTCCAAAAACAAGAATCAAACGAAACAATTATGAATTAAAATCACAAAGAGAACTAGAATTTTGAGAGGCTTTTAATAGGTATTGAACTGAATTTGAGCTTATTAACAGAATACGTCAAATTAGCTTATTGAGAGCTTATTAAGTAAAAACCGGGCTTAATTTTTTCATTAAAACAAGAATACAAATGCATAAAGACCATAACTAAATAATACTTTAAACTACAATAAAACTTAATAAAAACTGCTAAAACTTATTAGTCTTTAACTTCAACTCTATATTTGCCACACAAGGCTTACAAGTCTTTTTAAGCCGAAAACCTGAAAGCTAGGTCTCTTTTTCTTTCTCTGCTGTTGGCTGTTTGTAGACACAAAAACCAGAGATGTTTTTGTATTTAGTGAAGTTTAAACCTCTAATCTGGCCCTTCAATCTTCAACAAACAACTCATTATCGAATTTGGTCTTGGGGGGTGTGGGATTGCCAAGTTGGCACCTTTGTGGCTGGGAAAGGTAGTGGGGGAGGGGGGAGTTGATTATCCATGGAGGGGATGAAGGTTCATGGGGTAAAAACGGGTATACAATCCCGTGAGTGTTTTTGGGGGGAAAAAGAGAGCGGGAAATGCTGTTTGAGGTATAACAGAGTGTTTGTTTGGGAAATTGGCAAAAATGGCCCCTCATAGTTATCTCTCCTATTGCATACATGGTCCTTGTGGTTATATAACTTTGGGGACTTGGCAAAACAAGTCCCCAAGAGTTATATAACTCCTTGCACCTTTCGTCCTTGGTGTGTACAAGTTAGGGGGTTGGCAGTTTTGCCCCCCCCCCCCCCCACTTGTTACTTTGAGTAAATAACAAAATGGCCCTTCTCTTTTCTTTTCCTCTTTTCTATCTTTTTTATATAAGTATAAGTTTGGCTTTTCCAGCCCTAAACTTATATTTCTTTGACGTTTGGCCCCGGGTGACTTGGTTGACTTTGACTTTGACCAGTTGACTTTTCTGTTGACTTTTTGACTTGATTGACTTTCCGGCTTTGATTTGGCTTTGTCTTTCACAGTCTTTTCTATTCCGAGTCCAGTTTTGTCGTTTTGGCTTTGTTTTTCGTCTTTTTCTTGGTTATCCGTTCCTGCACAATACAATTAGCAAAACAAGCGTATATTTGGCATTTTAAGTCTGTTTTTGGTTATTTTAGCTCGTTTTTAAAGGTAAAAGGTATGTGTAATTAAGCACATACCATCCTTCTATGCATATGCAAGAGGCAGGAAATCAAGAGGAGATGTATATTTTACAAAACGTATTCTGGTTGTCACTTATGTCAATGTAATGAGGAAACATAGATACGGGTACTAGGAAGAGATTGTAGTGAGAAGAGCTGATAACGTATTATACAGATTCAAGGAAGGTGACTTTCTACGACTTCGGATCAATGATATCGAGGACATGTTACTTCTTGTGGTTCAGAATCGACTCATAAATCTTTCAGGGGATGATGTTGCTGATCGTAATAGCACTAAGAATGTTCACCAAAAGTTTGGTTATTCAAAAACGAGTTGAAGATCTTCAACTTGGAGTTGAAAGTTATCAAAAACATATCAACGTCACCAAGCCTAATACTATAAGACCAGATCTTAGAAAAAGGCACCAGTACACTCCATACAAAGACCCTCAAGGATTCATTTATGTCGATGACTTCAAGAGGAACAGGTTGATGCGCTCTGACGAACTGTACAAGTTCAGTGTGTAAAACCCCGTATTTAAGGTCACTACTATTTCCAGTCTCATAATTATTTTATAAATCTTGAGGAGTTTACTTTTACATATTAGACGATTTTTATTAAAATCGTCGATTTTAAAACTTTCGCGAATCGTGTAATTTAAGTTTATCCGTTTTATCGATTGAGAAATCAATGAATGTCATATTTAGCCATGAGAGCTTATTTTATTTTATTTTTATTAATTTTCATCTTATATTCGTGTTTGGCCGAAACCACATCAAAAATGTAGTATTTTTACAAGTTTAATGATTTAACTAATCACAATTGGGCCTATCTAAACAACATAACCTAAAATTATCCAACCAAGCCTACATAAAGGAGGGGGGGTTATATCCTTATCTAAACCAACATCCCATATTTTTTTTATAAACAAGGAATGTTAGTAATCACTTAATAATCCCCTATATAAGTTCTAATCCTATACAAACATTGCCATAAAACACACAGATAAAAAGATTTCGGTATCCCTATCCCCTCTTCCTTCTGTACGTCGACTAAACCAACAGAACCACCAAAATCACCACCCAAAATCCAATTAAACACTTTCTTATTAATCCTACATCATTCATATATAAATCCACATCATTCTTTTTCTTTAAAATCACCGTGCATCAAGATTCATAAATTTTTGATTCTTCTTGATTTTTGATTTTTAGGGTTTTGATTCAATTAAGGGTAATTGAAGTAATGAGGGTTGGATTAGAAGTGTTTAATCAAGTTTTGATGCAACGAAATTGAGTTTCGAATATTGTTTTGGGGTTGTGTGGTATTCGGCCAAAGTCATGAAACCATAAGGGTTTATGGTTTTGATCTTCTATCTATTCTATTATGTTTGTAAGCCTCTTGTTTTCTTTTTGTGTTGATTTAATTTTATTTGTATGCATGTGTTTGATTTCATCTTTTATAAGGA
>BQNB010089973.1:3288-27267 GCA_026074375.1 Tanacetum coccineum
AAGATGGGAAGAAAAGGAATGGATTGAAGAAATGGGAATTGATTTTGATTGTTGTTGGTGATGGAATTATTCTTTTTGTGTGTTTGGGTGGAATTGTTTTTTATATGCTATGGAGAAAGAAAAAAGAAGCAAACAATGATTAGATTTTTTGATTCCAAAAGGCTTAATCATATTTCAATTTCAATTAACCAATTTTTCGACACTAATGGAGCTATAACATTGGTGTTAACACATCGGATCCAATGTTATAGTTGGTGTAGTAACGAGTGAAATGTGTATATTTACTTTTTTTTTTGTAAAGAAAAGTTGCGTATATGTTTAATGTTACAGTGGATAAATAGGGTTCAATGTGGTTCTTAATTTAATTTTGGTAATTGTGGTTTCTTTTGTTTTTTTGCCAACTAAACCACGAGAGGTTTAGTCTACCATAGTACCATCACTGAGACTCAAACCCAATTAAGTCATCCGTCTTTTACGAGGTTAATGTGACAACTTAAAGGTTATACTTATAGCACTAAGCAAAATTTATCTCTGTTTTTAGTAATGGTAGGCATAAAACATTCTTGATTGAAAATTACTTTTCTTTGACATGCTAGATTTATTTAGGGTTTGTTTAACGAGTACTCTCAAAATGCTTGTTTAGATGATTATATAAAGAAATTTTATGCTTGTTAAGTTAAAAATCGCAATTAATTAAAGTAATTTATAAGTTTAACCCAAATCGGCTATAAAAAATTTTGCTGCCTTTTTGTGTTAGAAAATAGTTGAATAATTTTAAATATATACAAAAGCAGGATCAATGTGTGAATATTTTAATACTAGACTCGCTTCATTTTGAATATTTAATAATTAACCCGCTCCAATATTGCATATTTTATTATAAACCCGATCCAGCCCCGACCCATGAGAATTTTATATTAAAAACCCTCACGCGTGTCCTCTATCAAATCTATCTCTCCACCTCTCTTACTTCCTCTCTATTATTGATACGTGTCTTTCTTCATCTTTGTTACATACCTCTCTAAATCTTTTGTTATTTCTCTCTCTAAAAACAGATGATCATGGGTTTAGGGTTTGTGGTGTTTGTTTTAATTATGGTTTGTAAGGGGGTTTGCTGTGATTGCCTATGGTTTGCTCTTTTGTAGCTAAGTTGAAATCTAATGGAGTTGGTTTCGATCGTGGTCCTTTATTTGTTACTGCAATAAGAGATGAGTCAGGGTTTGTTTGGTGATGATGGTTTCGGTAATGGAATTATTATTGTGTTCATTCAAAATCTATCCCACAGCTCTCCGATGCCACCGGCGTCTTCGTTGCCGCCGTTCATGGTGTGTGGCGTTGTTGGTCGGTTGGTGCCGTTGTTGAGCTTAGGTGTGTAGTTCCATTCTATTTTTGTGACTGGGTTGGAATTACGTGGTTTGGTTTGTTGTCATGTATCTCAGTCAACCAAGAAGAAGAAGAAGCTGAATTTAGGTTCGTGATTTATTTTTTTTTGCATTGTTATTGTATTATTGTTATTGTTATTGGATTGAGTCAGATTGTTATTGTTAATATTATAGGTTGAAAATGGAAATTGATCTCATAAACTGAGAAGTATGCTTAAAAAATAGGATTATGATATATGAGCCGAATCGAATAAGCTCATAAGCTGCTAAATAAGTAGATTGTAAATTAAGGGGGTGTTTGTTTCCGCTTATGTAGTCGGCTCATGGCTTACTTGATTTTGGGCTGATGTTTCATAAGCTAAACCTCATGGTGTTACATTGTGGTTTTCTAATGCTTATGGCGATGTGGCTTAGCTTCGTGATAATTGTTTGTGGTGGTATCGGTTGTAAGAGGCTCTCATGATTCTAAATGGGTACGGTAAAGATGAGATTGTCTGTACCTTGGCATGGCGACCTTATAGTTGCATCCATGGCGGGTCGGATACCTTTTGTTAATGCTTTCTTGATGCTTTGTAAGCTCTGTGTTTATTTTGCGACTACGATATGTCACTAGTTCGTAAGGGGTGTACTCGACACGTATCTTGGCGGGGCATCACGATGTCATATTTGCAGCCACGGCGGGTCGCATACCCTTTAGTTGTAATCAATTTCGTTGATTTTCGTGTTTCAACAATACACATATGATGCTGTGTAATCATTGTTAAAAAGGCTGTGATGAGTTTACATGGGTTCGTTTAAAGCTGAGATTGTCCGAAACTTTGCGGGGCAACCTATTAGGTTTGCAGCCATGCCGCGTGTATCCTCTTTTTCTCGTTTAGTTCCCTATCTGATCTAACAATCCCCCTCTCCCCGCGCCCCACACGCGGGTGTGTATCCTTTTTTCTCGTTTTAGTTCCTTATCTGACCTCATTACCGTCAGGTTCAAATGCTGCCAATGTCTGAGAGGGTCAGGATTCTTGTGGGAATATTTTAATAGTTAAATCACCTCCCTGCTCAGTATTGCATTATTTTTTTTATTTAAAACCCGCTCTTATAGGGCTTAGAATGACAGGGCCTGTGTGTATACTAGGTTGCTCCATCCGGCCGTTTTCTCAATGTTATTAGGGTCCAATCAACTCGTATCTTGGCGAGGCATCACGAAGTCGTGTTTGCAGCCATGGCGGGTTGGATACCCTTTTATCCTGTTCGGCAGTCGTAATTTTGAGCCAAACAGTTTTAAGTGATCTAGCAGGCATACATTTGAATGAATGAGATGAGGTTGATGGTGGTATCGATTGTAAGAGGCTGTGATGGCTCTAAATGAATTCGGTAAAGATGAGATTTTTCGCACCTTGGTGTGGCAGCCTATTGTGGTTGCAGCCATGGCGGATATATCCTCTTTATTCATTTGTTTATCTGAGCCTGCTATACGATTATATTTGGCTTTGCTGATACTTGGATGTTACTTGATTTGCTGATGTGGGCTTTGTTATAACTTTTATATAAACGACATTCTTTTATTATAAAAAGTTCACACGGATCTACCTGATTATGTGTAATTAGTTTATGAAAGTGGGTCTGACTAATTATATTGTAGCAGATACCATTCACACACTCTTAAATTACCATAGCACAAAGAGGCGATTGTAGGTGCTGAATTAAATGAATATCATATAAACAAATATAAACACAGCGGAACATGCACCTGTCAACGGATCCATAGAGTCATATGATCAATTAAAACAAAAACAAGAATAGTTTACCTTTGTAGCGTGATCGATAGAAACAAATGGTGACCTTCACCTAATACATGAACCACCCAATGAAACCAAGTGATCAATGGTGATGACAACAAATAACGTCTATTTTAAAGCATCATTTATCCCATGTCATTAACCCATTTTGTATAATTATTGCAAAGAATTGTTACTTAATCATTTATATTTGAGAATTGCAGTAATTATAGAGTACTTGGTGAATATTAGCAAAAGGCGCGCATTCTGGAGCTTAAATGAAGATATTTTGAATATTACTATTTTGAAGACTAAACGTTGTATCCATCAAGGAAGATACGGCGTATCCGTGCCTGCATTCACCAAAGACCACAAAGGAATAAAGCTCAATACGCCGTATCCAGAAGACCAATACGCCGTATTGGAAATATGGAATGAATATAATATTCTGGAAGATATCAAGCGTGGTCCCTACTCCAAGAAATCCCTAATACGCCGTATCCAATCCTTGGATACGCCGTATCAAACCGACTTCCAGACCTTATAAATAGAAAACTCAAAAATGAGTTTTAAGTGTGCTAAATCATATTCTCGATACCTAAACCATAAAAGTCAATTTTCAGAGGAGAAAAAGAGCAGAAGAGGTCGAGCAACGTTATCAATTCCATAGGAGACAACATGTAATTCCATATACTTTAGTAATCGTTCAGTTTTTGGTATCATTCGTTAACTCGGTTAGTTTACCTTGGCTAAATAATTGCTTTTGTATTTATTATGACGTTTAAAGGCTAATACCTTCGGGTATTAGCCATTATTATGAAGATCTGAATGTTTGGTATTTGTTTATCTCGATTTCTTGATTTATCATTGAATGCTTGTTTATGTTTATCAATTTATACTTGTTTACGCGCTTTTGTATGCGACCTATCATTCAACTGGATCTAGTGATACAGACCAAGTAAATCTAGAGTCTGGGATAGCTCTCCATATAGTAATTTATACATCTAGAATCATAGGATCACAAATATTGTCCTTCTAAATCTGTGTCTAGGATACGCTTCGGGCTTAACTAGTTAATTGGATATTGCCAATGGTTTATTGATCGTGTTGACTAGAAGGTGAACCTAGATAATTCAACAAATAACATTCTGATTCCATTGGATAGTTAGACAAGTGGACTACTAGTGTATAAATCGCCATTAAGCGGTAAGTGGGTAAAGTCTCTATGAGCTAGGGTTTAACAAGATCACCATTGCTTTAATCCCTAAGATAGATTATAATCATATATCAGCAAATTCGGAATGTACTTTAATTGTGATAGAATGTAATTGTGTCTAGGGTCTTAGGATGATGTAACGCCTCTAAGTCTTAAGAATAATATGCCACCTCGAGAGTATGAAATCATTGCACTAAATAAACAACCATCTTTCTAATCGGATTAAATTAACAAATGGTTAATACAGTTTTCTTATATTTGGCTTCGACCAATCTTTTATCTTATGTTAATTACGTTGTCCTGGGTTTTAAAGTGCCTTGAATTGATTGTAGTCACAACCAAAACTGTTGCCAATCTCTAGGCTTTGAAACTACCTTTTCCCGGTAGAATTTGGCCATTAGGATGACACAGGTTTAGAATAGAATTAACTTAGTATTAGATAACCAAGATATTAATTAAATTTATAGTTTTAACCTCGCTTCAAGTGTTCGGACACCTGATTACCACAAAAATCTACAGATCGGGTACACTCGCCCGTTTTAAGTGTTGTTTTTTATTGTATAGTCGGACAAAATTAAATTTAAAACTTGAATCAATTAAATATATTCACACAACCGACAAAACATAAAATTGGAAAAATCACATGTATTGGTTGACCAATCACTACACTTCCTTGTATATTATATTAAGATGTAGTCTTAACCCCGTGGCCTTGTAACACACCTTGAATGAACTAGATTCAAAGAGTTGGATCAAGAAAACTATAAACCCTAGATGGGAATAAGATTTGAAGTGTGGTATTTGAGAGAGAAAGCCCTAGGGGCTGTTTTAAAATTATCCTTTGATTCCATTAAAAACACACGTTTTTAGCCATTTTTACGCATACAAGATGATCATATGACATCATATGATGGCTCGTGATACCACTATAGGTGCTGAATCAAATGAATATCATATAAACAAATATTAAACGCAGCGGAACAAGCACCTATCAACGGATCCATAGAGTCATATGATCAATCAAAGTTAAAACAAGAAAAGTAATACCTTTGTAGCGTGATCGGTAGAATCAAATGGTGACCTTCACCTTAACACAACACTTCCAATGAAACCAAGTGATCAATGGAGATCACCTCTATGATGTATCCACACTACACTTCCTTGTATACCAAATAGATGCTAGTCTTAACCCCGTAGCCTTGTAAAACCCCTTTGAATGAACAAGATTCAAAAGTTGGATCAAGAAAAACAAAAACACATAACCTGTGTATGTTTGTGTGCCGTGTTTTTATAAGAGAAAGAAGGGGAGGATATATGGTAAATTTGTAATCAAATAATAAGAGAATATCTCATATTTATTAACCAAAATTAACTTGATCTTATCCTTTTTTTACTCCATATGGCTGACCACCCTTAGAGGGTATTAGTGGGATTTCTTAAACTTTTCAAGTCCAATAAATTAAGTACACTACTTAGTTATTAGAAGACCAATATTGATCCCGAGTTACGTAGGTTATTTATATACCGTAAATGCAATAAATACGATATATTAAATGGTACCAGTGTATATGTGTGTGACCCCATATGCTCATATGTGTCTAGCCATATAATTATTTATTATGACACGAGCATACTCCAACAGCTCCCAGTTGCGCACGTCATAATAATCAAGTAATTATACAAGCAAAGGTTAGCGTCTAGCTACACGCCAATGCCCCCAAAAACATATGAGGCTAGTTTCTTAAACATCTTATTTTAAATGATTTAGATATCAATCATCCTTTTGTTGCAGATACTATGTTAAACATTTGACATGGATCATAAGTCAATCTTGTGTTTAACAATTCTGTTTCTCGATATAGACATTGAACTAGATTACCAAATTAATCAAGTATCATCTTAATTACATTTGGGTGCGGCCACACATACATCTGTTCAAATCATCGAGGGGCCCAGTAGTATCTTACTCCATAACATGTGGAGGAACAAATCCTATTTTGACTGCACGTGTCCGTTATGTGTTTCACATCCCTCCTGAAAATGGCCTTTATAGCAGCCTTCAACAGGTCAGCGTTGAACCATATCTAAGATTGACATTCCACACACACAAAACCTACTTGCATCTCAAGTCTAAGGATGAGAGACATAACCACTTGTGAGATTCACTATTGACGCCGATCCATGTAGTGAATACTCGTAGGTTGGGTCAGTCCAATGTTCATCCAATGAACAACATATGAGTTTGGCGGTATCATCCTTTAATATTCATACTATATGAATATTACCAAAACACTCACATTTGCCTTAATTCAATGATGCTCCCGTATCATTAACTGACAATGGACGATTTAGAATAAATAAATTATTCATGGAATTAAACATGCTAATATAGAACACAGTTGTATAAATGAAGACGATCATACCAGGTATATCAATTCATTGTTTAATACAACTGCTTAATGTTCCATTATCCAAATACTAAAAACAGATATACATGAGACTACTAGCAGGTCGAAGTTCAATGTTCCTAGCATGATAAACATGTTTGGTACAAGACATTGACTTTGTAAAAAGTACCAACTAAGTTGTCATCTGAGTGACCTTTGAGAATACTTGTTTCAAAACTCACAAGCAGTGAAGGTTTTGAATAATACGATGATTGTCATTTTGTATATGTGCGTTCAAGTGCTAATACAATAATACTAGCATCGCCATAACAAATTACATAGGTTGTTTGAAGCAAGCAAAATCACCTATATGGTAGATGTTGTTATCATTTTTAATCAAAGGTATAATAGTTTACTAATATTACTCAACTTTAAGCTTCTTTATATATAGTAGAGATTAGTTGAGCACTAAGTTCCTTGTTTATAAAGAGGCTTTAACTCTTAAGTTGATTCACATATCAGAATTTAAAAGGCTGAATCTGATTCTATCTTAACCAAAATAAGTGATTGATAAATCTGAATCTCAATCAAATCAAACTGTTTGTTTTTGTAAAAATGTGTTACACTATCAGTTTTTACAATCTACGTCTTATTTATAGGTGGGTTCCCTCAAAACTTTTAAAAAATGACATGTGGCAGCCCTTATTTTTAATAACCGACTGATCTTTTTCCCCCAAAACACCTTCCCCATATCCCCAGGTTCCATAATTTTTACCCAAACCTATTCGGTATCAAAAAAACATGTCATTCACCCTCACATAAAATCCATAATCTTATACCCTAAACGAAAAACTAGAAATCAAATTCAGATCCATAAAACTGTATCTAGACATTAACCAATAATTAACCAAAATCAATTAATCATCACCCTTCACAATCAGAAAACCATAAAAATTAGAACCAAGAAAGCTGGATCATTATGATATGTGTTCATCAACATAAAACTTAGAAAAATTATATGATTCGTCCCTGTGGTTTACCCTAAATAACATTGTCAGTCCCTATTCGATTTTAATTACGCCAATCCTCCCTAATTTTGAAACTTGTAACCCTCACGATCCTTCGTTTGGATGGGTATTAACTTTTTTCGTTAAGTCTAATAATTGGAGGAGTAGTTTTGTCTTTTCTAATACACATAATTATGAGTCTGGAGTATCGATACTTAGTCACCCACCCTACTAAACATAACCCCACAGCCATTACCTTTTCATTTCCCTCCCAAAGAAAACGCACCCAAATCAAATCCTCAAATTTGATCATCACAACTAAACCCTAGAAATTTAAACCCTAATTCGATCATCTATTTTAATTCAATGGTTCGTATAAGTTGGAGGATATGACAGAACATTCTGGAGAATAAACACCTTTTTAATACGGTAAGTTAACTTAATTCTTTTTGGCCTTTTTAATTGTTGTTATGCAGTTTATATACGTCTAAAGTGTTAATCAATGGTTTTATCTTTAATATTGCCTTTAATATGTTGTAGTAATTGTGTTTTTTTATTGCATTTTCGGATAAACACCCTACTCTGGCTAAGTATATCAAGGATGATATGCTAATTATGGTGTATTGTGAGCATATAGATACAAAACTAGACACATATTCTCCCCCCATAGAAGCAGTGTTGTTATTGAAGATTTATCCTGTACCACTCTCACTCCCACCCCATCCAAAAAAGACCGAATAAGAAAAGTTCCAAAAGGTTGTTAGAATAACATAAACCCTCTCCCACTCTAAGTGTCACTCCCGCTCCAACTGTCACTCCCACTCCCATTTTCACGCCCACTCTCATTGTCACTCCCGCTCCAACTTGTCACTCCCACCTCATTGTCACTACGGCCCACTCCCATTTGTTACTCCCACTACACTCATACACCAACCTGGCCACCTAACTACCACTCCATCCCCATACCAAAAAAAAATTTTACTAAGAATACGCAGAACATGAGAAAAACAATGTTTTAACATGATAGTGTCAATGCCAGAGAACCTCATACTTGCCTGCAAATGTCAAGATATTGAACATGAATTGTGTGTTGCCAAGACGTCAGATACTCAGTGAACCTAAGATTATGCCTGAAAATGTCAATGTAGAGAGAACTGAAATTGTAGCTTCTATTGCTCAAGAAATGTTGAGTATGAACTATTACTTTGATCCATTTAAATATAATATGACTGCAAGTTTGAATGAACATCCAAAGGATATTGTAAATGAACAACCAAGTTTCAATAGTAGTGAAAGGGATAGGGATGAGAATTATGAACCTGTAGAAACATTGGTCGAGGATGAATTTTTGATCGAATTTTGTTGGGGTTTGTTGATTATACACAGATATAGAATGAAATTTATATGATTAGATGCCACTTAAAGGTTGAATTGTATGGATCATCCACCAATTTGTGATTTGGTGTAGTTTAAACTAGGCTGTTCTTGAAAATTTGGCAAAATAATCGTTTGGAAGTGTTAAATGCTTTTAGGAGTTGTTTGAAGGTCATAGGAACCCTTGCAAGAGCTTAGGAATAGATTAGAGAGGTATTGGAAGTGCGGAAAACGCCTAGAAATCGCCCCTAGATAAAATCGACCCGCAGGTTAATCCTGACGTGCATTTGGAGGCTTAGGTCGAACGGCTGGGTGATTTGGTACCTTTTGGCCGATCATCCAGACCTCCACGTCGATCGAATGGATGGTTATGGTCACACCTTTTTTCGTTTACACATTTAAGCTCTTGGGACTTCTGTGATATGTTTTGTTGGTTTATATATGCTTGTATTCACTTAAATTTATGTTTTTCACATAAAGGTACATCAAGCTTGTCTAATTCGCGACCAAACCCGCTCATTATCAAGTATGCTGGAAGGGAAACAAAGAGAACTATTTGCTTTGATTTGCAACGGGTTATCCATGAGTATTTGAAATGGCGAGGGTTATCAGCAAGAGAGAAGAATGCCTACAATGAGAGGTTGGTGAAATTGTAAACTAGGTAAATTGGAACCCCGAGGTTGGTTTATTAGAATGTGTTTGAAGAATACAAGTGTGAAGATGATTTGAGGGAAATGATGAAGATGGAATACAGCATGATGATGGGGATGTGTTTATGGACTATTCATGGGAAAATGCTTTTTCAAATGGGGAAGATTGATGTGCAGTTGATTGGAAATCAAAGTTTTACAACCCTCCTAGGCAGTGTACCTAACCGTTGTAGTCGAAGTATAGGCAAGACTCAGGGGGGTATTATAGTCTCTAGGGGATAAGATTGGTAGCTCGAATTTATGGTCAGTAGGGTCTAGAGATTAAAGAAGTTATTTTTTTATTTTTATATTTATGAAGCAGGTAAATACTCGGGTTTTGAAGGGGGGTTTTGTTTTTAAACTAAATAAACTACTTATATAAAGAAAAAAAACAAATTAAATAAACTACTAAATTAAGAAAACGTCAAGAGAAGTAAAATGTGTATCCACTTAGAATCACGCCCATTAAATATGTGTGTTTTTATTATTAAGCACAATAATAGATTAATCTATGATGCATTCTTAAAATGGCGCCTTTGGAACAATCAACATCCCCTCACCCTTCTTACACATATGGGCAAATGTCTATGAGGTTTCGTCAATCGGCAAGGCGTAAAACAGTTAAGACTACCAATATCAACATAAATCTGAAAAAAATAAAAAGAAAAAAAAAACGAACCTAATGGATCTAGGTTCCCAAGAATCACTCATTAGCCTAGAGGTTGCTCTTTTGACTAACTAATACACATTTACATACAAATTGCTAATTAACTTATCCAAGCTTAGGTTGCTAAGTCAAGTCTTTAAGGCCCTTAGGTTGCTAAATGACCAAGAATAAACCGATTTCATGTTAAGGTTAGCTAATCATGCAATACTAGTTTATCACAAATTAATTAAACGATTTTTGTATGTAAACATATATATCTCGATCAAACATGCATAATAATAATAATCATATCATCATTCATCATCATATACATAAACATACACACATATCTAGGGGTTGTTACATCTAAGCAAACACAATAGAATTTAGCCTAACATAGCATAAATCAAACCATAAGACATAATAATCATGCACTTGAAATTCATCATGTTAAGAGAATTAATAAGACAAACCCGAAATCATATGATGTTATGGTTTGGAATTACACCATGAAAAACAAAGAAGAACTATCTCCAAAGTCCCTAAAATCGGTTTTAGGGTTCCAAGCTTAAAAAAATGAAGTTATGAAGTTATATTTATAGGAAAAATCCAGGGTTTGATCACCAAGTTAAGATATTTTTTTTTTTCTCGGGCTGCAATCGCATGGGCATTGGAATCGTCAAAAATCCGAGTTCGTGTAAGAGTAATGATAAAAATAATACATGATACTTCACGCGCAAGTTGAATGGTCATCTTTATCTTGTGACGCCGTCACAACAAACTGTGATGCCGTCAGCCCGTAGAATCTTCCATGTGCTTCTCAGTGTCGGCTACTCTGACGTTGTCATAAAATATCCTGGCGCCGTCTCTTCAATACTTTGACGTCGTCACAAGGAATTATGATGCCGTCTCCACAAATTGTATGCCATCTCTTGATCATCTTCGTGTAGAGTTGCAATCTTGTCCCGTTTCTTCCCAAATTGAGTTCAAGTCACGTGTATTTCCTCCAAATGCCTTCCAAATGCTAAAATGACAAAAAGAAACGATTAAGCACGTATTTTAGGCATATTTGCATGATTTCGGGGGTTAAATGACCCCGAAAAGTGTATAAAATGACACCTCATCAAATACCCCTACACTTGGAATTTGCTTGTCCTCAAGCAAATGGGCTTGTCTATCTAGTAAATAGTAAAGTCGGGGGAATTTAACCTACTCAATAACGATAATTTATGACACAACCAATTAGACCTTGTAATTAAAAGCACGAACATTATATACTAGCACCTTAAATAAGTGTTTGGATTCTCTCATTCTCTCGGGTGTAATAATGGATTATAACAATATAGGAAACGGGAAAATAACACTCACCACCTGTGATAGTATATAAATTACCATAAGCTTGATAAAGGATCAAAACCTCTACCGCTTTGGCGTAAGCACCTAGGAATTACTATCAAATTGGTCTTTAAAGGGTTTTGATGTTTGGGTGTAGGGTAAAGGAAACACGGTTGGGGGAATTTTAAGTGGTGGCAAGTTAATCATCTACAAGAATACATGTAAAAGGTGTTGCTATGCCAAGACTCGATGAAAATAGGACAAAAATATACACAACTCTACATCGATCTCTTTTTTTTTCTCGACACTTTCTTAAACATAAACATAAGCAAGATGGCAGCCTGTATCATATTTTTTGCTTTTTCATTTTTTGTATTTTTTTTCTTTTTTCGATACACTTTTGCCCTGCCATCTGCTGAAACACAAATAATATACAAGACTTGGGGTTTATAATTGCACCCTTACACTTGAGTTTTATAATAACTCAACAATAAACTAACTAATGACCTGAATTAGGAGGATTAATAAACATGAAGTGTATTAAGCACGTATGGGGGTAATAATTTTACTTTCTTCCCTATTTTTCCATATAATGAAAGACTACCATGAATCTCAATCGCCCCAAAACTGTATACACTAATAATGACTCGACTTAGCAACCATGTACTCAAGTAAACAATTAACTGGTGTCTAACAAGTGTGATAACAATACTGTACTAAAAATGAGTACATACAAGGAAGGCTAAGGCGATTGGGTGATAAAACAAATAAAAAAAAAAAATTTGTGGGAGTAAAAATGCTCCTCATTAATAATCAGGAATCCACCTGAAAATTACTAGAACTACACAAAGGATAGCTCGGAGGTGGTGTACTAGGGGTATCTTGCACTAAAAATGAGTGCATAGCAAGGGTGTGGGGGTAGTTATATGATCGAGGAGACCATCATAACTATAACAAATACAAGAACAAGATTTTATCCTAATGCCTCTTATTACTTAGTTAATCCTAATCACACGAATGTAATCTCACTAGCAGTCTTGGGATGAATTGCTAAAGCAAGTTCTAGAATTTATAATACTACAGGTACACTCTCATAATCCAAACCGATACCAATGCTTCAGAAAAAGCGAAAAAACCACACTTGCTCGTCCAAATCCATGAACGAAACACATGTGATTGCTCAAATCCTTAACTCGAGAAAGCTAAAGGCTAAAATCATTAAAAGCATCAAAGATGGATGCTTTAACTCCTAAAGATCTAAGGGCGAACCTTACATTTTTGGGGCGGAATTTTTTTTTGAGTGGTAGGGTTTTTGTGCTAGTATATAACTCCTATCTATGAGACGTTTCTAGTACTATAATTTCATCGATATATGCCATAAAAAAATTCAAATTTAGGCCAAAATTACCGTCTTAAACTATGTTTCGGTATATTACTCAACATTTTAAAGACAAAGTAAATGCAATTGAAGGAATAGTTACTAAGGCTTTATTTTCTCCTACACTTATTTTAAACATTGTCCCCAATGTTCTGTGAGTACCCAAAAAGCGAATAAAGGGATAATAAGAAAAGCGAGAGAAACTAATACTCCCCTGGTTTTGCTTAATAATGGAGAAGAAACAATATGATCCCGGCTAAATCTTCATCCAATAATCGTCCAAGTGAATATCCAAAGAACTTTTGGATTTTCCTCATCAAATATAACCTAAAAATCAAAGACAAAACACAACTATACCCGGCATAAAATCGATGATAGATAGTATATAACCCTTAAAATACTAACTAATAATCCTATAATGCAATTAAAGATAGGATATTTGTGCTAATATTCAAGTGGCTTTCTGCAAATCCTGGAAAATTTAAAGATTCAGGAAATTATACAAAATTAAATTTTCAAAAAAATTGAAAAAATTAACGTTTGTCTTTTTCTGGAGGAGTGACGCCGTCCGAATTTCTTCTGACGCCGTCTCCAGCTTTTGACAAAAATTCCATCTTCTTTTTTCTGGAATTTTTTTTGCAAACAACCTATGTATTATTTTCTGGAAAGCTTTTACTGCATAAGCTACGAGAATGGTTAGTATAAATATATGACTCAAAACAAACAAACATAATATGTGAATTAAACTTGATTAAAAGTTTTTACATGTTTGATGCAGTTCTAAATTAACCGGATAATTCCTCCCTACACTTATTTCTTTGTGAAATACCTTTGTATGCAATTAAGACGAGGTTAAACACAAAACAAAGCATAATCACATAGCATTAAAACATATAAGAAACAACAAACAAGAATTAAAACATATATGACAGTCCTAAAATGCAATGAAAGTAGATGGGTTGCCTCCCAACAAGCGCTTTTCTTTGTTTACGAGTCTTATAGCTAGACTCACCATTTCAGATAAATTTCTTTTAACCCAGGGCAAGGCTTTCCTTGCCATTTTGTTTAAATGGTTCCTCATGATAATGTTTCACCCTATGACCATTTACCTTAAAGCTTGTTTCATCATGGTTAAATAATTCTATAGTTTCATACGGATATGCTTGTTTTACCGTAAAAGGACCAGACCATTGAGATTAAGTATGCCTGAAATGAGGTTTAAATCTTGAGTTTATAACGAGAAGTACCACGATCACCTGATTTGAAATTCTTTCTTATCCTTGAGACGATTATCATGCCACTTTTTGATACGCTCTTTATACGTCTTGGAAGTCTCATAGGCTTGAAGCCTTAACTCTTCCAACTCATTAAGTTGATTGTTTCTTTCCACACCTGCTTTAGAATGATCCATATTGCATATTTTTAATGCCAAAAATGCTTTGTGTTCAATTTCGACAGGTAGATGACATGCCTTGCCATAAACCACCCTAAACGATGTAGAACCAATAGGCGTTTTGAAAGCAGTTCGAAATGCCCATAATGCATCATCTAGTTTGTCGGACCAATTTTTTAGGTTGCTTCTAACTGTTTTCTCTAAAATCCGCTTGAGAGCACGATTGGTATTCTTTACTTGATCGCTTGTTTGTGGATGAGATGCAGTCAAAAACCTACGAGTCACCCCATAACGTTGTAACGCCTTTTCTAATTAGTGATTGCAGAAGTGGCCTCCCCTATCACTTATTAGAGCTTTAGGGATACTGAATCGAGAGAAAATTCTTTTTAAGAACTTGACAACCACTCTAGTGTCATTAGTGGGTAGAGCTTGAGCTTCAGCCCATTTCGAGACATAGTCGATCGCTACGAAAATGTACTTATTCCCGTAAGAGATTGTGTTGATCCCACTTCAATAGATTTTTAATTCCTTATGCTTGTTAAGGTTTAATTATGTTAGATAAATCCAACACAATTATAGTAGAAACTTTGTTGAATATATTAAAGATTATGCGGAATCTAATCTTTAATCAATAAGAAGAATTCTTGATAAAATAGTAACACACAAGTAAACACAATAAGCTTCAATATATTAATACGAATACTCTCAATAGTATTAGGGTTACAAACCTTGAAGCTATGAATAACACTTATCAAATCGTAAAACACATACTTTTCTATATCAAACTCTATGCACTAGGACCTCTTTTTATACACCAAGGAGTCCTAGTCGATTTACAATATATTCCTAAAACTTAGAATATTCTCTATGATCTATTCTATAAATAAACACATACTTAACACTAAGTAATCTCTGATCCTCAAACAATATTTATCCTTCTCTGTCTTATCCTTTCCTACAGTATTAAACTCTTTTAGCATGTCATTAATCTTTGAGCATTGTAACTTTTGTACTATCAGCATAACTTTTTAACACCACATTAGAAACTTATTACACCAGCAACATTAAACTATGTACAACAGTAATAATGCTACTTAGAATATTTTCTTCAATCTTCACCAGCAGTACTAACTTTATACTAGCAATACTAACTTTATGCTAGCAGTACTAATATATACTAACAGTAGTAACTGTGAACTAGCAGTACTAACTTTATACTGCGACTAATACTATAGCATATTTTTCATTAAAGTTAATGAACAACACTAACTTTAGCTTAGCAGCAGTAACACAAACCTTAGCAGCAGTAACTTCAAGAAGGCTTTTAATCCCAACAATCCTCCCCTAAACTTGATATTCTTCTTTAAAATCTCAAGTTTCTTCATTAAAAGCTTTATTAATCACCAAGAGGATGCTTCCAAACACTTTATTGATTCTTAAGCTGTTTTGTAAGAAGTTTAAGAAGCTGATATACCATTTCACTGAAATGATCACATTGAAGCATCAAATTAACATAAACCAGTGATTATAGCAGTGGTAAGGGGATACTCCTTTCTACCAGCATATGAATGTACACATGTTGCATCCTCAATGAATGAACTCCAAAGGAATTATATATCTTCCAATCCAACACTATAACACCCCCAAAAACGTGTCGCAGCGGAAGTATGTGTCCGGGGGCGTTACTTCATAATACACAGCGCTAGATACAAGAGAACGACCTCTAAATGTGTCGTTTGAAAAGTAATCTCGTTGATTTCCTTGAAATTGATATAACATTTGTCCTATAATTGCATCACAATGAAAAGCTTGAAAGCAACCCAACGAGATATAACATTGTATAAAAGAGAAAATCCATGAATGTAATCTAGTCCAATTTTAGACTCCAATGTACCATCACGATAAGCCGAGCATCACATTTCACCCTAAAAAACATGCTTAAAAATGTCAACATAAAGTTGGTGAGTTCATAGATTTGTTTAAGTATAAATGTTGAACCAAAGTTCCATAAAGTATGTATGACCATTTAAATCCTTAATGTCTTCCAAAATGTATGTATGATTTTTAGAACCAAGAATAGTAAAAGTAAAACATGACCCATTTAAATCCCCAAATAGTCACCAAAACATATGTATAGTTGAACCACCTTTGTTCAAAGTATGTATTGCCACTTTATTCAAGACAACGCGCAAGTATTCATGTATATGTATGGTTGGCCCTGTAGACCCAACCAATCGTAATCCGACATGTTATAACGTTCGTTTGCCCAGTGATAGCTAATCACCCGAACGGGGATTGTCAATCCCGATAGATCCATTTTATAACATTCGTGTGGACAACATGCTATAACGTTTGTTGCCCAGTGATAGCTGATCACCCGAACGGGGATTCACACCCGAATAGATCTATTTCATAACATTCACGCCACCCTCCAATTGATTTACAGTTCATGAAGCTGCGACGTAGACTTATAAATACCCTCACAAGGTGTCCTCCTCCAAGACCACCCGTGCAATTATTTAAAAGAATATCTACTCCCGTTACCGGTGTCCCCTCCAAGAACACCCGGGCAGTAACGTAAAAATATGTACTCCCGTTACTGGTGTCCCCTCCAAGAACATCCGGGCAGTAATTTGTTGTTATCAGTTCAATCCATTTAAGCTAATCCGTAATCATTTCAAAAGTAAAGTATGTATTTGTGACCAAAATTGAAGTCAAATAATGTATCCCATAGCGAACTATGTAAATGAGTATGCAACCAATTTGTAATCAACCATGTAAACGCATTTGCAAACAAGTATGTTCTCACCCCAAAAAAGAGTAAAAAAAGTAAATACATGGTGGCTATAAACTCAAATCGATGTGAAGACGGTTGCGGAATTGCACATGAATTTAAATCAAGCACAAACGGAAATCGGAACGGCTCGATCAAGAAGTTGCGATTTATCTTAACGCCTAAGATCCACTAGCCTAGGATAATGTATTTGGGTTTTCCGATGAATGAGTACATCAACGCGACACGTTGATAAAAGATTTAGATTTCAAGTGGTAATAGTTTGGTGGTTGGTTAAATAAATAAATCAAAAAGTAAACGCAAGGCGTGTAATATATTCCGTATATATCACATAATGAAAAATGACCGAGTATATAATTTATACCGCGAATTATATAACACAGACAAACAATCCAAAGATTTATGTGAAGTATATAATACTTCATAAGTATTATTTAAGAAACGTGAGAAAATAATTAAAACAACACGTTTCGACACGTTTTCGGAAAGTCACTAATTTACTTAATAACAGTTCTCGTATAAAAGTAAACACACGTTTTAAAGTTACGAATCATGTAACGATGTTTGTAAAGCTTTTACAAAAGTTATGATCTCACCTTATAGTCAGGAATTATAAAATAATATTTTATAATTTAGTATATTGTTCCCTTGACGGATTTTAGTTAAAATAGTTGTCTCGTTTGTAAAACTATAGTTTTCGTTTGATTGTCGGGTTATTGTATAATAACAAAGTAATAATCCTAAATCTATATCTCGTTCTTTTATCGGTTTTCTAAGATAATAGAAACTTAAGTGCAAGATATTAAGTATAGAAATTTTTATAATTTCGGCATGACTTATTTGTTCATATGTCGTTTCCACATTTATAAAAATCCATTGTTTCCCCTTTTATCAAACTATGTTGCAATATACTCGCGTATTTCAATATATATATTTAGACGAGACCAAATAATATATAACATATTTATTTAACCATTAACCACCATTTAATCCGGTTTATATTTATAAAAATCTTACGATATATTTATTAATCGATTTATACCATCAAACGCACCCTTGTTGCTAAAACCAAACGCCCCTATCTGCTAAACCAAATGCCCCTGTTCGGGTATTTCTGCTAACCCAAACATCTCTTTTGGGCTGTTTGGTTAATCTGCCAAACCAAACACCCCTGTTTGGTTAATCTGCCAAACCAAACACACCCCTTGGGTGTTTCTGCCAAGCCAAACGCACCCCTTTGTTGTCTTCTCTAAACTCAAACGCACCCTATGGCTGTTTTAACAGCCAAACGCACCCTTAGCGGCTGAGAACCACAAAACCAAACGCACCCTTCGCTGGTGCAACCCACAAAACCAAACGCACCCTTCGCTGGTGCAAACCACAAAACCAAACGCACCCTTCGCTGGTGCAAACCACAAACCAACGCACCCTATTTGGGTGGCTGCCACCCAAACCCACCCTATGGTGGTGGCTGACCCGAACCCAACGCACCCTTTTTTGTTATATGCAAACCAAACGCACCCTAATCTGAACCCATAAACAAGCACACCCTTGTGGTGTGGTTTCTGATAAGCCGAATGCACCCTTGTGGGTCTTGGCTTCGACCCGAACGCACCCATTTTGGGCCGAGACCAAACCCAACGCACCCAGTTGGTTTGAGAACCAAACCGGACGCACCCTTGTGGGTTTATGAGTAAACCGAACGCACCCTCGGTGCATATACAAAAACCAAACGCGACTTGTGGCTGACCCGAAACCAAACGCAGCCCTTGTCGGATTTTTATTAAACCCAAAACGCACCTTGGTCGGTGTAAATACAAAACCCGACGCACCCTATTGGGCTGGGACTAAGCCAAACGCACCATTGGGTCGTTTAATATTTAAACCGGACGCACCCTTGGTGGTTTTTAAAACCTAACGCACACTTGTGGGTGGTATGGTGATGATGATGACGGCGACTAAGTGGTGGTGGTGGCGTGGAGGCGCGTGGTGTTGGGGATCGGATAGATCCGGTGGTGAGAAGCAATTTTGGACTTGGCCGGAAAACTCACCGGAAAAGTTTTCCGGTGGCCGGAGGTGGCGGCGGCGGTGGCTGAGTGGTGGCCGGCGGCGGTGGGAGCTCGCCGGAAAAGATGAGGGAGAGATGTATATATGTGTGTGTGTGTTTTGTATTAAAATGAAAAAGAAATATATAACTTTTATATATAAATGAAAAGTTTTAAAATTTATAGCAAGTTACTAATAGTCTAGGGTAAGTTGTGTAAATATTACCACAGGGACCTAAAGTGTAACTTTCGTTAAATAACGGTTCGGGACTCGTTTGAGCGACTTAACAGATGATTTAAAATACGAAACTTACGCCATTGCGTTCCAAAAAAAATTTCCCCACAAAATGAGTATCCATATGACTATCATCTTATAAATGTTTTATAACATTTATTTAAAAATGTTTATTATTTATTTGCGCACCACTGATAAATATTGTCCGTAAAATGAACTCTAACTTGAATATTTGCGTTTTTAACAAACGTACTAAATAAAATGATAAATACTTTATTAAATATTTTTATTTAATAAAAAGTGATAATTAAATATAATTTAATTATTTTCTTGTTTCTAAAACCTTGCGAGGGCATTTCAGTCACTTTCTGTCTGTTTTCGGGTCTCGGGCAAAACTAAAAAGTTGTCCAGAATGCCGTTTTACATCAAATTGCTTTAGAGTCCGAGTCGTGAAAACGTGATCTAGCGGGTCGTTTTTGATAAGTCAGCTTAGAAATAACATATATTTTCTCGTTTTCTTTTCAAATAAATTTGAAAACTAAATTCGTAATGAGAGATAAATAATAATAAATATGATTTATTATTTAAATAATTTTCAGAAATTTACCGGCTACGCGGTAATCGCTTTTATGTGACCGTACAAAGTCAAAAAGTCAAGTCGGACCCGAAAAGTCAAAGGGTAAAATAGTCATTTAAAAATCCGAAAATTCCCAGTTGTTACAGTATCTACCCCTTAAAGAAAGCTCGTCCCGAGATTTAATTTGTGTTAACCATTTGTGTGACCAAGAAAAGAGTTAGGATTTAATAAACCAGTTCTAAACAAGACGCTGATAACTTTATTCAGCAAAATTTGATGTTTCGACACTTCTCCATATACCAAAACTTTTTGGCTAAGTTTGACCAGGATATTTAATCCATCAAAATAGGTATCTCAAAATCCTTACAGGTCTTATGACTGATATAAACGCGTTATAAAGAAAGTCTCTTAATAGTGAGAACCTCAAGAAGAAAGTGTAGTCGCGCGAGTATGTCTGTATATAGTTTTAAATGTTCGAGGACGGAGTCCCATTTTTGCTATCTGTAATGTTCGATGATTCACATCAACGTGGCTTATGGATGTAAGTACCCAACTTACTTGGCAGTACTAGGATGTATCGCGACCTAAGTCTTCCTACTAGTGGTCCGAATTGAATAGTTCGACTATCTCTTTCGTCGATAGGTGTTCATCTAGTTTAAGGGGGGTTGCATTACCTATTGGATAAAGTTGTACCGGCTGGGACCGCTCCAGGACCCAACAGCAGCGACCATAATGTCAATAACTATAACAAATAGTGATGGGATGTAGAGAGTGAGAACATTTTGAGAAACAATATCCTCAGAATCAAGTTCAACAAATGAGATGAGCTCGCGGGAGAGCTTATGCAATAGACGGCGAAATATGGTACTCAGTCGTTAGTTCGATGATGAATCAACTCCATTAGTTCAAGTGTGCACAAGTCGGTTAGCTCCACAAATAGTCCATGATCGTAAAGATTTGATATAACGGCAAAAGTAATAACTTAAGAATGAGATAAGGTAGTTCCAAGTGAGGCCTTAAGATTCTGCTGAGTGGTAAGACACGATTGTGTTTCTAAACCTTTTTAACGGATTCCGGTGAATTATCGGGTTCGACTTCATACTCGTGTCATATTGGATACCATTAAGCCACTCATTTATAATTCATTACTTACATAAAGGAGCGAACCTAATTTAATTAAGTAAAAGAAATGATAAACTTATTGTTCGGGGATTTACAATTTCTTTATTTAACTGAAGAGGCGTCCCAATCCTTTCAAATAAAGAGATATAAATCATCCTACTTATATTTCCGATGCACATACCGTACTCACAAACCCATCAAGGTGATGGATGACATGTGACGATGCATTGCTCTAATGAAGTATGGGACGAGTGTTCCAAACTCGTCTTCGGAGACGGGGAGTAAAACTATCAGGGGAAATCGACATAGAGTTCAAGATAGTTAATGAGTACTCGGTTAGAGTAAATAAGGTAAAGGTCTCGATGAACCAGTCAACATAGCAATCATCATATAAATCCTCCTATTACAAGTCCCGCCCATACAAGACTTGTAATACTTAGATTCACACATAATTCTATGTAAACAAAACTGTGACGGGTTTTGTTAACATAGCAATTATCAATATTACAAGTCCCGCCCATACAAGACTTGTAATACTTAGATTCATACATAATTCCATGTAAACAAAATTATGACGGTCTCCGTGTAATACGATATTGTATAAAGCTATGAAGAAAAATAATATTCTTAGAGACCATTGTTTAACTTACAATGTCTGAGAACGAAATGAGACCATTGTGCAACTCACAATGTCTAAGAAGTAAAATGAGACCATTGTGTAACTTACAATGTCTGAGGTATAAATGAGACCATTGTGCAACTCACAATGTCTTAAGAAATGTCCTAGTATTTATATAATTAACTCTTATATAAATAAACGTACGATATACGCAAAAGGAATGCAAGCATATATATTATATATATGTATGTCATGTAAGCACTTAAGGTAACAAGTAACCTAAGCAAGTAAGCAAGTAGTGTGTATGCACTTTGAAAATGTTTGTTGTGATGCAATGCTTGTGAAAACAGTTATAGTCTAGGGTAAAATATGCAACCTAGTTCTCTATAACCAGTGCTCTGATACCAATCTGTAACACCCCCAAAAATGTGTCGCAGCGGAAATATGTCCGGGGGCGTTACTTCATAATACAACAGCACCAGATACAAGAGAACGACCTCTAAATGTGTCGTTTGAAAAGTAATCTCGTTGATTTCCTTGAAAATGATATAACATTTGTCCCATAATTGCATCACAATGAAAAGCTTGAAAACAACCCAACGAGATTTGATCATTTGTATATAAGTAGAAATCCATGAATGAAATCTTGTCATTTTAGACTCCAATGCACATCAAGTAAGCCAAGCATCTAATTCACCTGAGAAAAACATGCTTAAAAAGTGTCAACATAAAGTTGGTGAGTTCATAGATTTCTGTAAATATAAATGTTGAACCAAAGTTCCGTAAAGTATGTATGACCGTTTAAATCCTTAAATGTTCTCTCAAAATGTATGTATGATTTTTAGAAATCAAGAATTGTAAAGTATGCATGACCATTTAAATCCCCTAATAGTCACCAAAATGTATGTATAGTTGGACCACCTTTGTTCAAAGTATGTATTGCCACTTTATTCAAGACAACGCGCAAATATTCAAGTGTGTATAAAACAATGATTACGATTACTCTAAGTTTATGAAACCGATGCACTAATATAACAGTAAGAGTTCATGTGTATATGTTGTGGGCCCTATAGACCCAACCAATCGTATTCCGACATGTTATAACGTTCGTTTTCCCAGTGATAGCTAATCACCCGAACGGGGATTGTCAATCCCGAATAGATCTATTTTATAACATTCGCGTGGACAACATGCTATAACTTTCGTTTGCCCAATGATAGCTAATCACCCGAACGGGGATTCACACCCGAATAGATTTATTTCATAACATTCGCTCTCACCCTCCAAGTGATTTACAGTGCATGAAGCTGTGACGTAGACTTGTATGTACCCATCACAGGTGTCCCCTCCAAGAACACCCGGGCATTTATTTAAAGAATATGTACTCCCGTTATTGGTGTCCACTCCAAGAACACAAGGGCAGTAATGTAAATAATATGTACTCCCATTACCGGTGTCCCCTCTAAGAACACCCGGGCAGTAATGTTGTTGTTATCAGTTCAATCCGCTTAAACTAATCCGTAATCATTTCAAAGGTAAAGTATGCACTCATGTCCAAAAATGAAGTTAAGTAATGTATCCTATAGCAAGCTATATATATGAGTATGTAAACCAATTTTAATCAACCATGTAAATGCATTTGTAAACAAGCATGTTCTCACCCCAAAAATATATATAAAACCAGTAAAAACAGGGGGGGCTATAAACTCACATTGATGATGAAGAACGATTGGCGGGAATGCGCATATTAAGCACAGCACAAACGGAAACCGGAACGGCTCGATCAAGAAGTTACGATTTATCTTAACGGCTAAGACCCACTAGCCTAGGATAATGTATTTGAGTTTCCCGATGAATGGTTACGTTAACGCGACACGTTGATAAAGATTTAGATTCCCAAGTTGTAATAGTTTGGTGGTTGGTTAAATAAAATAAATCGAAAGTAAACGCAAAGTGTGTAATATATTTCCGTATATATTACATATGAAAAATGAACAAGTATATAATT
>BQNB010089974.1:2785-27267 GCA_026074375.1 Tanacetum coccineum
CGAGTAGATTGATTTTCATGTATTGTACACTAAAATCGGACTTAAAACGACCAAGTTATAGCCAAATGAAACTTAAAATATTTTTTGGCAAAATAATTAATATAGGTGCTGACGTGAATAGTAAAATGAGTTTTCGGACGCTTTCGGGATGTTTTGAGCTTTTAAAACGCTAGCGAAACATATAGTATCACATATATATCGATTAGTATCATTTAAAAATGTCGTTAACATGTTTTAGAAAAAAACGTTAAGGTTTCTAAAAATAGTAAGTTTAGTGAATATTAACAAGGTAGACATGGAAGTTAAACGTTTAGGTTTCTCTAGTGCGTTTAAGGAAAATATGGATTAAGTAATTATAGGGGACGGTATTAACGTCACGAAACTAAAAACTTTCCTAAAATAGAAACTTACTAAAAATGGTAATTTTTGTTTAAACGCCGAAACTTAACGAAAAACTCTATAATTTTATTTAGTCACGTTTTGTTAACTAAGTCAAAGCACAAACACTCATGGATGACTTTTTCTCTTATAAACGATTCGTACAAGTTTCGTATACTTTTCGTTTTTCTAAGACGCGTCATTAATTTAGGTCGCAAGTAGGACCTCTTGGCATTATATCTCTTTGTTGATATTTATCTCACCATTTGCTAAAAGTGAGTTCATAGCCCCACGTTTTACTATCTTTACTTTACTACTTTGGGGTGAGAAACATTGCTTGTTTTTAAACTTGGACACAGTTACTTTACGTTGCCTTTTCCTGATTACGTGTTGCCTAAGTTACGAATAGACCACTAATGCCCAAACTATCATGAACCGTTAATTTCTTGACCGGAGGACCGGTTGAGTGAGTGCGAATGATGTAAATAGATCTATTGTGACTAATTATCCCTATCCGAGTAAGTAGCGCTTGCTGGATTCGGGAGACACGAACAAACGGATATATACCATGTCGGATTTCACTAGGTGATCTTGGTCAGATACCTCTAGGGCAATTAATTTCTTGTTTGACATATAATATGCTGCCGGTGTCATGAGCTTAGCGCAACAGTAAATACTTTTATGTGAAGTTGTATCAGTTATAACTGTCACGTGCATATTGTGAACTTGTGGTCGACTCTTAATACTAAATTCAAACCTATGAATTCACCAACTTTATGTTGACGTTTTAGCATGTTTTTCTCAGGTGCTTAGCTGTGATGTCTTTACTTGCTTTATGGTGTTGCCTTGCATTGAACCGATTTTCAAGAATTATTATCCACCAATTAAACATCGTTGTCAAACTTTAAAACTTTTAATCGCTTCCGCATATTATCTTTGAACCTATGTAAAACTTTAACTATTTTAATTAATGCAACGATGTTGGATTTTTAAACGTACCTTTAGAGGTCGTTCTTTGTATCTTGTGTGATGAATATTATGACGTCACGCCCCTGGACACGTGTTTCCGTCCAGGCCCCGTTTGGGGGTGTGACATATTGGTATCCAGAGCCAAGGTTATAAAGAACCAGGTAGTATATTTAGGTCTGGTCTATAACCAGTATGTGATCCTACGTGTTTACTTGCTTACGTATATAATTACTATTGATAAGTATACATGTATTAATCATAATACACTTCCATAATTATATTACTTATAATTTTTCCATGACTATACCTTACAACTATATTTTTCCTGCATTGCACGCATTGGCATGGTTTGATATAAAGGGGATTTATATAAACTCTTGCTTGTACATGTTATGGCAAACGTTGGTATTTCTATTTCTTTGGACGTATCAGTCGAGAGTGTGGGATCCTCTTTTCCGCGAGTTATCCTTATCGGTTCTATTTCTGTTGAGGTCCCGGTTGCAGCGGAGGTGGGGGCGGCTGCAGTTGCCTCACCTGCCGGGGTGCTTGAGCTTGATACTCATTCATCATCAGAGGCTGATCTATCGGAGAGTTCACCACCTCCTGTATCTGTAGCACCTATGGTTTCACCTTTTCTGTGTTCAGACGATTCAGAGTCAGATACTGAGAATAGCCTTAGAGGCATTATCACCTACAAACCTCGAACGATGCTAAGCTTACTAGATGGAGGAGCAGAGTTTGCAATCACGATCATCATCACCTACTACTTCTACTCTAGAGATCCCTACTGCTCCCATTTTACCCGCATCATCTGCTATTGTTGCACCATCATCCGAGTTTCCACTTGCACCTGTTGTTGCCCCACCTAGGATTCGTCAATGATGAGCTATTATTATCTGAACTGGGGAGGACATTCCCATTGGTCGACTTTACCATACTCATCCTGGTGGGCCATGTAGGGCATTGACCGCGAGGAAGTCAGTTACACCTTTACCTTCTTATCGTTTAGAATTGAGGTACACATCATATCACTTGGATCGTTTTAAACTTCTGGATCATCCATCCGGGTCATTCATCTTCAGATCATTCATCATCTGGGCATTCTATTTCGGGTCATTCCTTATCCGTACATGCATCACCAGACACCACCATTGCTGATTCATCTACACCACCGAGATTTGTTTATCCACCACTTGCTAGGACTCTACGGTGTAGCGAGGCTTATCTCCGTTAGAGGTCTGCCCCATTATCTACCATGTATCCACCGACGACATCTGAGTCATCAGCTGGGGATTCTTCTTCCGAGTCATCTACTAGACTATCTCGCAAGAGATGTAGGTCCCTTGCTGCTACCATGACTTCATCTATCCATGCTACGAGAGCTTTAGTTCCTTCTTGTGTTGATCTTCTTCCACCTCGCAAGAGGTTTAGGGATTCTATTTCACCAGAGGATAGTGTTGAAGAGGACATTGATACGGATGTGTTAGAGGACATTGAGGCCGATGCTATGGTTGTTGAGGTTGCAGTAGATAGGGATGTTGTGATTGGGGTTGACGCAGGTATTGATATGGAGGTCGATGTTGGGGTTGATGTAGAGGACGAGGTCGAGTCCAGTGATAGAGGTACTATGGAGGTTGGAGTGGATGTGGTTGCCAAGATTGATATCCTTGATGGTATGCTTATACCCGACACTGTGAAGCGTTTGGAGCAGGTTGAGGAGGGTTTGCAAGATATTTATGAGCATGTTACGGAGATACCTCTTTAGAGGATAGAGGACAGTGAGACGGGACAGAGAGAGTTGGAGGCGAGGAGTTTGATTGCTGGTGGAGAGAGAGCTAGCTTACTTGAGCAGGTTGCGTCCTTAGAGAGGAGCAACGCGAGACTTCAAGGCACTATGATGATGGAAAGGGCGAGAGCCGATAGGTTTCGGCGACGCGTGAGCTTTATGAAGAGTGAGCTTAGGCAAATCCGTAGGTTCTGCTACTGTGACATGATGCGATTTAGGAGATTGGAGACATTTGCTGCGAGGCGTTTAGGTTTTCGTCCATGATGTTATGTATAGACTTTAGGCTAATCGTAGAGCCAATTGATAGTAGTAGTATTAGTGTAAATCAAGTCTCCCATTATGGGTTGAATGTAACCGACTGATGCTTTTATATATGATGTGAAAAGCTTGTTTTGATTCTCTCACGAATTCATCTTTATTGTTATTTACTTGTTCTGGCAAAAGATGTTCTATTGTATTTTCCTATATAAACCTTATTTACCATTTATAGTGGCTATATCTCGTATCGAATCTCACCGCACGCATCGCATCTCAAAACCGCGAGAAAATCCACTCATCAACTCAAACATGTCAACACACTCAAAATCTCGAGCACGATTATGATTGATGGGGGGCGAATCTCAAAAACTCAAGGTAAAGAGGAAAGTAGAGTCTTCGCCTCACACCCATGAACCGTGTGCAATGTCATTTGTTGGTGGAACATGACTATCACTCGTTCATCTGGTATGACCCCGGAGGGTTTTAAAAAAAAAAAAAAAAAATTTCGAGAAAGAACTCGTTAACCGACGAGTGGAGGAAGCGTTGGCTGCTTATGAAGCGACCCGTGCTGCAAATGCTCTCGAGGCTGAAAGTCAAAGCCAAAATGGCAGTGATGGCGATAATGGAAATGGTGGAAATGGAAATGGTGGAGATGGAAATGGTGGAGATGGAAATGGTGGAAATGGAAATGGTGAAAATGAATATCCAAATGAGAATAATAGGGGTGCTAGGAAACAGTATTCTATATCAGCAATTGTCCAGAGAAATACCAAGTCAAGTATGTTACTTGCACAATGTTAAACAGTGCACTAACTTGATGGAACTCACATAAGAGGACTATTGGAGCTGATACTGCATTTGCCATGTCATGGAGAGAGCTCATGAAGCTAATGGCTAAAGTGTACTGCCCAAGGACTTAAATTCAAAAGATGGAATCTGAGCTGTGGAATTTAACCATGAAGAACAATGATTTGGCTGCTTATACTTAGAGATTTCAAGAGTTGACTATGATGTGCACCAAGATGGTCCTCGAGGAGGAGGATCGGGTTGAGAAATTCATTGAAGGTCTCCCCGATAACATCCAAGGGAATGTAAATGCTGCTGAACCTACAAGACTGCAAGATGCTGTTCGAATTGCTAACAACTTAATGGATCAAAAGTTGAAAGGTTATGCTATGAAAAATGCTGAGAACAAAAGAAAGTTTGATAATAGCCAGAAGGACAACAGTGGGCAGCAACCACCAAACAAAAGACAGAATGTTTATGGAGGTAGAATGTACAAGAGCCAATTACGCTGGCAACAATGAAAGAGAAGTGTAATATAGACCCAGCTAACCTCTCTGCCACAAGTGTAAATTCCATCATGAAAGGCCATGCACTGTGAGATGTGGGAAGTGCAAAAAGGTTAGAAATTTGACTTGGGATTGTAAGGCGGCAGATTCCACTACTTCCAACCAGAGAGGTCAAGTAGTGAATCAGAGAGTTTTAACTTGTTTTGAGTGTGGAAGGCAAGGACACTACAGGAGTGATTGCCCAAAGCTAAAAGATCAAAACTATGGAAACAAAACTGGAAACAAAAATGGTGTTGGTGAAGCAAGAGGAAAAGCATGTGTGCTAGGTGGAGGAGATGCTAACCCCGACTCAAACGTCGTCACGAGTACGTTTCTTCTCAACAACCATTATGCTTATGTATTATTTGATTCGGGTGCCAATCGAAGTTTTATGTCGACTACTTTTAGTACCTTACTTGATATGATCCCCGATACTTTAGACGTTAGCTATGTTGTCGAATTAGCCAACGGGAGAATTTCTGAAACTAATACCGTACTTAGAGGCTGTACGTTAGGATTGCTAGGTCACCCATTCAATATTGACCTAATGCCAGTAGAACTTGGTAGTTTTGACGTCATCATCGGCAATGGATTGGTTAGCGAACCATCATGCGATGATCGTGTGTGATGAAAAGATTGCGCGGATTCCCTACGGAGATGAAGTTTTGATAATCCAAGGTGATAGGAGTGTGATGTGTTTCAAAATCTTTAAATTTATAATGACTGAAAATACCAATTTTATTATAGGGAAACACGCGGGTAAAAGTATAACCCACGTATATAGTATAATCTTTTTAGGTAAGACCATGTCGTCCACAGGGATTTGAGTAGTGGTTAGATAATCAGAAAGAAAATAAACTTTAACTTGAAAATAACTTTTTGTTTTACCAATTAAAATAAAGATGACTACTCGGATAGTTGAAAATAATTCATAAGTGTTGGAAATGATCTTGAAAATGGAACCTTTAACTTACAAAAAGGATTTCTCGTCAGAAAACGTTTTCACAAATTAACTTGATTAACTCAAGACTTATATTTAGTAGACTAGACCAAATGTGTCACTCAAATAGTTTAGTTACTTATTATATCAAAGCTTATTTTGTTTATCAATTTACGAAAGTGGATTTCTCGGCACAGACGATAAAGATCATAGACAAATCTTTAAAACCACATAGATCATAACGGGTCTTTCGACCTATACCGATATGATTATATAATCTAAGTTGATAAGCAAAAACTGATAAGATAGGATATAACACGCTTGCAACATAAGCTTGAGATTAAAGAGATCACGATCATACCAAACACTTATTTATTATCATAACGTCACCGAGTAGTCATGAGGGATTTAGCCTCTCATGGCTAAGTGGTTCATGACATTGCTTGATTCAACATGAGTTTCTATTATTCTAATTTACTAATATGATATTCTACTTCGTTCTTGGTTGTTTGATCTTGAATCTTCAAAAGGGTATGGTGTTTATACTTGGTGGATGATTTGGAAAGTGGTGTGTGTGAGGTTTATATGAAGGAGTAGAGGAGGAATGATTATGAGATGGATTAGTAAGATAAGGGATGGTTGAAATGTGTGAAATTCATCCCCCATTTATAGGCTAGGTAAGGGGTGAAAGTGCGGCGCACAAAGTTGTAAGTGCGGCGTACTTGGTGATTAAATGCGAGGGTAATAAATGTTTATTAAAGAAGTGCGGCGCACAAAGTTGTAAGTGCGGCGTACTTAGGGTGTTAATGCAGTAGCATTTAAGTCTTCATTAATTCTTCATAGTCAGATAGGAAGTGCGGCGCACAAAGTTGTAAGTGCGGCGTACTTATGGAGTTAATGCTAAATTTTGACTAAGCTTTAATTACTTCTGACTTGAGGAGAAGTGCGGCGCACAACTGATAAGTGCGGCGCACAATTGCACTTTAGAACTTGAATTTTATCTCTTTCTTGTATGTTGTGTTCTTTAGCGTATAAATACTCGATCTTTGTTGTGTTAATCCTCGGGATGTCTTCAAGTGAACCTGCAAGCAATTCATGCTATTAAGTATCGAAAGTTCACGAGAAATGATTAAATATATATGAATAACGCCACCGAAAACATGTATAATTTGGGCGTTATCAAATCCCTCCACACTTAGCTATTGCTTGCCCTCAAGCAATCAAAGCGAGAAAAATAGAAATCATTTATCGTGACGTGGAGAAAATTTGGATTTTGCAAGTGTTTACAGGTTAGATAACTTTTTCAAGCATTTACATATAACATAGCACCTCACAGGGAAATGTGTTTGATTTTAAAATTCACTCAGCCACTCAGACAGGGTTTATATTTTTTAAAGACACTCAATTTGCATAGACATAATCTAGACAGCTACCATAGGCTTTTACTTGACACATAAACCTGACCGAAGGGTGAAACTTGATATTGAAGCGGGAGCATATACTAATCTTCATGTACCGGAACTTAAGCCTTTATTTCTTGAACTATTATATATATATATATATATATATATATATATATATTCTTGTTTTTTTCATACCATGATTGTAATAACTAGAACTTCATCTTTTAATTTTAATTTCTTACTTAGGAATTTCACCAACTTAGCACGAAAGGGAGCACTTGCAAGAACAGGAACTTTGCGGATCAAAACAAATGATAATACTGGCTCGGTTTTAGTAAATGGATGATCAAGCACAATTTTCTAAGCTTCTAAATTAATTACACAGGCTTCACTCAAATAAATTCTCAACCAAACCCTTGTTCCAGAAAAGGCGACAAAACCACATATACAACATCCATAAACGATGGATAAGAACATATATATTGCTCACCTCCTTAACGCGAATTAAGTAAAGGCATCAAATTATCTAAGCACTCAAAAGTGGGCGCACCGAATATTCACAAGGTTTATACTACGTACAGGTGTAAGGTGTTGGTTGAGGTGTTGAGGTGGCTTGTCCTCCAAATTAGGGACTAGGTTGTGCTAGCTATAGAGTCAATCCGGTTGGATTTGCCTTACTAAGAGCGTTTTTTTTATTTTTGAAAGCATATATATATAAGATTTTTGATTTCGAAAACATTGGTTTGGTAAAAAATTTGGCAGGCGAAATGGAGGTAATATGATTAATCTTTTCCTTATTTTGGCTCCCCTGCCACACATAAAGGGTATAAAACATTTCCCGTCAATGATAACTGATAATAGAGATAAAATAGGGAAAATTAAGGGAAACATTACTTCGCGGACCATATAGATATGTAGCTGTGAGAGAGCTATCCTTGAGCAGACTTCATAATTTTCCAAATCTTTAAGCTATATAACCTGCATAAAAGTAAATACAAAAGCATACAAAAAGAAAAATATTTTTGTTGTTTTTTTTAGAAAATAAATAAAGGATATGAAATAAGAATGGAGGAGGGACTCCTCCACACTTAAGTGAAGCACGGGTTGCCTCCCGAGAAGCCTTAATTTTTAAAGGAGTCGTTAGCTCACTCGAACCTGGTGAGTCATTCTTTGGGAAAGAAGGGAGTGACTTCTTCCCTTGGGTCGTTATAATCTTCTTCTTCATGGTATAGTTTGAGTCGATGGCCATTAACAATAAATGTTTTTCCATTTTTTTCATATAGTTCAACATATCCGGATGGATATTGATGTTTCACCACATATGGTCCTAGCCAACGGGATCTGAGTTTTGGCTGTTTAAATTTGTACTTTGAGTAAAAGAGTGATGTGCAGTGTAGGGTCAATTATTTGATTATCAAGTTTTACATTTATATTTAGCCGACAAACCTAAAACAACACTTTAACGAGCAGTGTACCCGGTCAAGATGGAGTTCGCGGTAAGTAGGGTGTCGAACACTAAGAGTGGAAATTTAATCCTATATTCTATCAGTATTTTAATTAGTCTATTTACTGGTTAAACCTATGCTATGTACGTTGTCTAATGAAATAGGGGGTTCAGCCTGAGAGACTGGCACAAGTTTGGTGATGACAAATACCAATTCAATACACAATAAACACAAAAGATGAAGATTAGAAGATAGAAAAGCGGTACAAGCCAAATGATAGAAAACTATATTAGCCATATTAAATCTGGTTCAATGCTGGTTTGTTTGTTTTAGTGCAATGATTTACTTATCTCGAAGCGGCATACCATTCTTAAGACTTAGGCAGGACATCATCCTAAGACATAGAAATAATTAATCCTGCCACAATTAATGCATCCACATAAAGCATCCCTTAGTTTAATTATAATATATCTTAGATAATTAAAGCAGTGGTGACCCTGTTAAAACTCTAGCCCAACGGGACTTTACCCACTTATTGTTTGAAGGTTTTTTATATACTGGCAGTCCACTATTCCAATCTTTATCAGTTAATTAAGGGCATGATTGCTGAAACATAAACGGGTCACCTACCTGTCCAACTAAGCTCATAATCAAAAGACAAAGACATAACGTTATTTGTAATCCTATTAGTCTAGTAATATAAGACACTATATGGAGAGCTATCCCGATATCTAGATTACTTGGTCAGTAATACTAGACCTAGTTGAATGATAGGTCGCATATTCAAACACATAAACAAGTATGAGGTGATAAACATAATTAAACAATCAACGATAAATTAAGAAATCGATTTTAAAACAAGCCAAACATTGAACTTTCATTAAGATGGCTAATTCCATTGTAATTATACAAGCGTAATCAAACAATTAAAGTCGAACGATTAAGAGAGTAAAAATTACACGATGTCTTCTATGGATTCGTGATCAATGCTTGACCTTTATGGCTGATCTTCTCTTCTAAAATTCATCTCTGATGAGTATGGTATAAAGAATATGATATTGCACACCGAAAACTCATTTTTGAGTCTTCTATTTATAGTTGCTGAAAAATACTTAATATGCCGTATCCAGATAGGTCGATACGGCGTAATGGACTGGATTCCTTGGAGTGCGCTCTACGTTCGTATTGGGAATTGGTCAAACGCGTTTTCTTGTAAAGTCTTGGCGCTAATACGCCGTATCTCTTTAGTTGGATACGGCGTATTGGTGAATTTTCAAAAATCTTCAAATATCTTCTTTTTATCTCTAATTTATACGCCTTTTAGCTTATCTTCACAAAATACTCCTGGATTACTGCATTTATCAACTTTAAAGTAATTAAGTACCAAATAATGCAATAATTATATAAAAGTGGACAAAATAGATGGGATAAATGATATAATAAAGTGAGGTTATTTGATGTCATCAAATATCCCCCCACTTGAATCCTACTTGTATCAACTTTAAAGCAATTAATTACCAAATAATGCAATAATTTATATAAAAAGTGGGCAAAATAGATGGATAAAAGATATAATATAAAGTGGACGTTAGTATGATGTCATCAAATATCCCCCACTTTAAATCCTACTTGTCTCAAAGTAGACTTTAGAAAAAGTTTCAGTTTATGAAAATGTGTCCCCACCGAAGTTAAGGATTTCTGTTTAAGCATCGTTAGTCTAATACCTATACATTGAACTGAGCTTCCCCACGAAATAATGGAAATGAAAACACTCATATCACTCAACTAATTCTAGGTGCAACATTTAAGTAGTATGCTTCAATTGCTCGAGTGATTACTTCGTAGTATCATAATCAGGCTGGCAAAGATACACATCTCCATCGTGTTTAAACTAAAGCTAAGGAAGAACAAATCAAAAGCTAAATGGTTCATAAGGCTTAAACGGTTGATCATGTCAACCAGTCTTTACACCATAAGTAACCAACACCAAAAAGGCAGTAGTATCATACATACACCATCGTAACGATGAATAGACATATACAATCAGAACACATCCTGTTCATAGTTAACCAGCAGTTAAGGATGAAGAATGAATATAGGGTAGGGAGCTCTAAACTTCACCGAAAGTTCATCCATCCAAACGAGGGCACTCAGACATGCATACATGGCCGTAACGACAGAATAGACATTCATGCTCAAACAAGGACTTGTTACGAGCATGCATGTCTATTCTTCGTTACTGCCATATAAGCATGTCTGAGCTGCCTCGTTGGATGATGACGTTTCGGTGAAAGTTAGAAGCTCCCTACCCTATATCATTCTTCATCCTAACTGCTGGTTAAACATGAACAGGATGTTACAGATTGTACATGTCAATTTTCCATCCGTTAACGGCAGTGTTGTATGATACTACTGTCCTTTGAGTGTGGTACTTATGGTGAAAGACTGTTGAATGATCAACGTAAGCCTTCTTAACCCAATTTAGTCTTTTGTTTGTTCTCCTTACTTACGATGGCAGAATGATGTATCTTTGCCAAGCCTATGATACGAAGCTAATCACGACCGAGCAATTGAGCATACTACTTAAATGTTGCACCCTAGATTAGTTGAGTGATCTGAGTGTTTTCATTTCCATATTTCGTGAGGACTCAGTTTAGGTATAGTGTGGATTAGGACAAAAGATGCTTAAACAGAAAAACTTAACTTTGTTTGGGATCGACTTTTCATAAACTAAAACTTTTTCTAAGGTCTACTTGAGGACAAGTAGGATAAGTGGGGGGATATTTGATGACATCAAATAACGTCACTTTATTATATCATTTATCCCATCTGTTTTGCCCACTTTTATATAATTATTGCATTATTTGGTACTTAATTGCTTTAAAGTTGATAAATGCAGTAATTCAGGAGTGTTTTGTGAAGACAAGCTAAAAGGCGCATAATTTGGAGCTAAAACGAAGACATTTGAAGATTGCTTAAATTTCACCAATACGTCGTATCCATCTTAACAGATACGACGATCTGCGCCAAGACTTCACAAGAAAACGCGTTTGACCAATTCCCAATACGGCGTATCCATGCTGTCTACATACGCCGTATCCATGAAGATAACTATTCAACGATACAGTAAATCAAGTAAATTAGGAATGATATCAAAGATTTATTACGAACCGTAACACGCACTCCGAAGGAATCCAGACCCAATACGCCAATCGACGTTGCTGATACGGCGTAACGAAGTCATTTTGTCCAACACTATAAATAGCAAACTCAAAAAAGTTTTTAGTGTGCAATAGTCATATTCTTAATACCATACTCACTAAAGACAACACTTAGAAGAAGAAGATCATCCATCAGGTCAAGTATTGATCACGAATCCTAGATACATTCGTGTAATTTTTACTCTCTTACTCGTTCAATTTTCATTGTTTGATATGCTCTTATAATTACAATGATGTAGCTAATACCTCGGGTATTAGCTATCTTAATAAAGCTAATGTTTGGTTTGTTTTAAAATCGATTTCTTAATTTATCGTTGATTGTTTAATTATGTTTACCACCTCATACTTGTTTATGTGTTTGAATATGCGACCTATCATTCAACTGGATCTAGTGATACGGACCAAGTAATCTAGATACCGGGATAGCTTCTCCGAATCGGTTTTCATATTACTGGAACCAATAGAACATAAATAACGTTTTTATGTCTTTGTCACATTGATAGAAGCTAGTTGGACCAGTAGGTAGCCATTTATTTTCAGCAATCATGCTCTAATTAACGAATAAAAGATTTGAATAGTGGACTACCAGTATATAAAACATCGTCAAACAATAAGTGGGTAAAGTCCTATTAGGCTAGGGTTTTAACAGGATCACTACTGCTTTAATTCTCTAAGATAGATTATAATTAAACTAAAAGATGCTTTATGCGGATCGTTAAATATGGACACTGTTAATCATGGCTAGTCTTAGGATAGATGTCCCGCCTAAGTCTTAAGAAATAATATGGCCAACTTGAGATAAGTAATCATTGCACAAAAACAAACAAACCAGCATTGAACAGGATTTTAAATATGGCTAATAAGTTTTCACATAATCATTTAGCTTGTACCCACTTTTCTATCTTCTAATCTTCATCTTTTAGTTTTATTTGTGTTATTGAATTGGTTAATTTGTTTCCCCCAAACCTTGTCCAGTCTCTCATGCTAAAAACCCATATCATTAACCAACGGTACATAGCATAGGTTTTAACCAGTAAATAGCTTAATTAAAATACTGAAAGAAGCGTTCCTGCCAGACACTTCCTTTATGGAAGCGTTATCAAGGTACGCTGAGTTAGAGAAGGATGATGAAGGGAGGATAGAGGAAGATAGAGGGGAGTTTGGATTCTAACAATGTGAGAAAGGACGCAAAGGATGAGGGTCCTACTGTAGAGGATGAGGATCCTGCTGCAAGGGACGAAGGTTTTGCTACGGGGGATGAGGCCCGGTATGGAGCGAAGTTACGTGGTTTAGATGAAGATAGTCAATGTTTAGATGACGCGAGTATAGTGTAGAGTAGTGATGACTTGTTTCAGGGTAGAGGAGTATGCTGAACCTGAGGGTTTAGCAGCGGGCCTTCTAGATGTAGGTGACAAGCCGTGATCGCGCCTATTAGGACTTAAGTATGGGGCTTAGGCGCTGAGAGTTAGCGTTAGAGGAGCTAAAGGTTATTATAGTACGTTTGAGGTAGGACAAGGTTCTAGATCTGCACCCGAGACCGAGACACCAGAGAGAGTGTCGACATCTAGATAGCCCACACTCACCACATGGATAGACTCGGAGGACTATATGGTTTACATTTATGTTCTCGCTTACCCACCACCAGCACCACCTGTTCAAACACCACCCTCACCCGAGTGGTCGTCTGGTTCACTTCCCATTTCTCCAGCACTGTTGGTGCCACTTTAATAGATCAAATTCCTTAATTTTGTATGAGGATTATTTATATTAGATAAATCTAACACAACAATAGTAGAAACATTGTTTGAATGTATTGAAGATTATGCGGAATCTAATCTTTAATATTAAGAAGAACTATCAATGAAACCGTAATTATATGAACCTATAATTCAACAAACAAAAGCTCCAATATTATTAATAATACGAATACTCTCAAAGTATTAGGGTTACAAAGACCTTGAAGCTATGATAATTCTATGAATGACTCATATCAAACTCTATGCCCTAGAACCTCCTTTTATACACCAAGGAGTCCTAAACGGCTTACAATACTTTCCTAAGAATATCAAATCTTTTAAACAAAAAGTTATACATATCTTTTACACAAATAACTCATATAAATCACATAAGAAGTACTAACTAACTCAGCAGTACTAACTTCTTCACTAGCAGCATTAACTTTGTACTAACGGTAGTAACTTTAGTACTAGTAGTAGTAACTACTTAGCAGTTTTTCTTCTATTCACCTAAGTAGTACTAATATGCACTAGCAATAGTAACTTTACACTAGCAGTACTAACTGTGTACTAGCAGTAGTAAACACTTAGCATTTTTCTCTAAAGTTTTTGAGTAGTACTAACACAACTGAGCAACATTAACTTTGATAGGAGCATCATAATACTAGTGTCACATTAAGAAGACTTTTTAATCCCAACAAATAAAAACAATCCTCCCTAAATTGATATTCTTTATTCAATAACAACAATTTTCATTATTTAAAAGCACTATAATCACCCGGAGATGCTTCCTAAACTCTTCATTGATTCCTTAAGCTGTTTTGTGAGAAGTTTAATAAGCTGTATCCATATTACTGAAATAATGCACTTGAAGCTTCTTATTTAGCAATCTGTAATTTAGGTAGTAATAAGAGGATATCTCTTTCTACCAAATGTAAATCTCAATAGACACACATCTCAAGGAATGTACTCCACATGAGTCATACAGCTTCCATTCCAACACTTTGTATCCTTGTTGATTCCTCTATACTACATCTTCTACATGTGGTTCAAACATTGTTTTCAAAATCATATCCATATCATTAATCCATGCTTTCCACTGGTCTTGTTGATCCATATCTAGCTTTTACCAACTTGTACAAGTCCTCCAAATCTTCCTTGTCAAAACTTTTAAGCATTTGACTAAATACAAGTTACAATTGAGAACTTTCCATCACTCTCACAATTGATAATACATTTGCTTTCCTTTGTGATCTTCTCATGTCACAATCTTTGGAGACTTAGTACTAAAGGTACAACATCCAATTGCAACTCTTCTATCATCTAGAATGACTTTCATTAACTTTAAGCTCTGCTGTGTCTGTATCCTCATTCTACCCTCCGCTTCTAGTACTCTCTTGTTCCAACCTCTTCTCCAACTCTTTTTGAACTACCTTTCACCAAGTCTGTTCTGAAGTCAACAAATGTATTCACCCTCTTGTGGCAGTTGTAGCACTCCACTTTGGACTTATCAAAACCAATAGTCTCATTGCCATTAACAGTAAGCTTCCTTCCTGTATTCTTCAAAAACCTTCTAGCCCTCATAGTCAACATGGCCATTTGCCATCTCAAATCCATCTCTTCATTATGTCATCAGGATGGATTTGTTGCAAGTCACCAGTAACGTTTAGCCTAATAGGTTGACTAGCAAAGAATGCACAAATAACAACCTCACTCAGTTATCAATACGTGCTACCAGTAGAAACTCCATGAGCAGTATTAACTGCTTGAGCATTATTAACTGCTCCATTAGTGTAGTACTGCTAGTGTTGTTATTTGAAGAGGACACAAAAGCCATGTTCTGTGTGCTTGAACTTGAGCTAGACATCCCTTTAACTTTTGGTTCATACACCTTGAGGTTGTTGTAGTGATCATCCATGCTCATTGTATCCAAATCAGCTTTTTTCCTCCACACAACAACATGTGTGTTCCACTCAGGTGACAAACTTCTTAATAAATTTTGATTAACATCTTCTTGTAAAAGCTTTTCATTCAAAAGCTCCAACTAACTCACAAGCTTTTGAAGCCTATCAAAAGTTTGATCAAGCATCTCTGAGCTTGGCACAGTGAAGTTTTCATATTGATGCTTTAAGAGATTCCTTTGAGTCTTTTTAGTAGCTGCATTCCCACCAAATCTCTTTTCAACAGCTTCCAACAACTTTTTAGCATCCTTTATAGAGTTAAACTTTAACTGATGTTCATTGGGAATGCCCATCATTAAAGTACTTCTAGCTTTTACCTCTAATCTTTTTTGAGCCTTATCTTCAGCACTTGTAATAGGAAACTCTGTCATAACTCCTTACATAATTTTTGTTTTTGGCAAGGTTGCACCATTCTCTATGACTTCCCACAGTGCATAGTCTATCATCTAGATATATTGTTCAATCCTCATCCTCCATATCTCATACTCACCAGGTTTGAGCATGGGAACTTTAGATGCAGCCACCATGTGTGCAGAATCTTGATTCATATCTTTTAGCAAAAACTGGTTCTTCTTAATCACAGCTTCTCAAACAAGCTCTGATACTACTTGTTGATCCCACTTCAATAAATCGAATTCCTTAAGCTTTGTTTAAGGTTTAGTTATATTAAATAAATCTAACACAACTATAGTAGAAACTGTTTTTGAATGTATTAAAGATTATACGAATGTATTAAAAAGTTTATGCGAAATCTAATCTTTAATATTAAGAAAATAATTTCAATGAAACAGTAATTTCAATGAAGATATAATTCAACAAACCAACTATTATTATTATAACCACCTCGTATTTTGGGCATTGTATGACATTAGAAATTATATAATTTATTTTTAGGGTTATTCGCGTTTGCTCTTTAAACCGGTAAAAGTTAAGTTTAAATAGGTATATGAAAAATGATCATACAATGTAAACGGGCATTAAACGATTAAATATTTGCATCAAGCAAGTGTTATTTGTTTTTATGTGGATTAATAATGACTTTGTTCATCTTTATTTTATCGGCTACGTAAAAATGCTTACGTTTTTATATTTAAATACGTTTAGGCATTACCCGGAAGTTCTAAAACCTAATACACCTTAAGAATACCCACGATTATACCCAATACTCAAAATAATCAAAAATTACATCATATATATATATATATATATATATATATATATATATATATATATATATATATATATATATATATATATATATATATATATATATATATATATATATGCCGAATTTTATAGGAAAGGACCAAGACTTTTCAAACTTTCCATAATATCTAGATATTTTATAAAGGTACTCTTACACCTTTATCAACTTGTTATGTTAACTTTAACCTAGGGTTAGAAAGTAACCATGGTTAAGTTAGGAAGATATTTTGACTATAAATACCCATGCATGCACAAGTAAACATTACTTAAAATCTTTACATGCAAAATTCATATTATTTCTCTCTTTTACACCCCAAAACTCACGGCACAATATAGCCACCAAACAAAATCCATACTTTGATTTTCTAAGATTATACAACCCTTTACACAACATACTTAAGGTATTCTAAGGTGTTTGCAAGCATTGATTCATCATTTGCAAGTATTAAGAAAGAAAAGGAAAGATTAGGGTTTTGGAAACCTAATCTAGGGTTATAAGCTTGAAAGCTTGGTTTTGAATCTAAACACGGGTTTAGAACTTATATCTAATCTCTTACATCATTACTAAGGTTTTCCTAATTCCTTTATACTTTTATTTCTTATGATTTTATGTGTTACATGTTAAATATAGCCATAATCACCACTAATGACTTTTAATTGTGTAAAATGGGTTTTTATTTGAGTTTATCAGTTTACTACTCTTATTCTCAGTCTAATTTATAAATTTCATGGAAAAGTATATATAAAGGTATGTTAACTTTAGTTTAAGTATAAACTTTTGTTTAAAGGCTAATTAGGGTTTTAAAGTTATCTAAAGTAAATACATATGAAAATAATGAAAGTAAAAGGGTTGAACTTGTTACTATGAATTTACAAGGACTAGGGTTGATATTGGACTTTATTATAAGTACCACAAGTGTCAAATGTGTTTTTAAAAGTTTTTATAGTAAACTACTAAGTTAAAAATACATAAAAACAAGGTTTTTATAAAGAAACATACATGAATACTTAGGGGCTGCCTAAATTCGAATTTTCAGAATGAGCTTGGTGTTGATTATTTTATAAAAATAAATTGCCTCATGACGATTCCATAAGTAAGAAATCGTAAAAAAACCGATCTATAACGAAAAAGATACGTTAAAAACGAGTTTACGACTATAAATACTTTTATAAAACTATTTTTATAAAAGGTTACTATTCATGGCAGTAGGTTTGAGTTTAAAACACCTAAAATATAATATAACTTTTGATTCCGAGATCGTACACGCAAGAATCGCTAAAAACGGAACTATAACGAATAAACTACGACGTTTACGATAATTAAAGTTTATAAAAGTAATTTTATAAACTATGAACAGTAAAAAAGCACTATTCATCAGTGGGATTAACTTTATAAAATATAATACATCTTTTAATAACAAAGACGTACTCGAAGGAATCACTAAAATCGGGATTAAAACGAATAAGTTATTACGATTACAAGTTTACGCTAATTAAAACGTAAAAACGAGTATATAGCTGTTGTGAATAGTAAAAACACTATTCATCGCAGAATATCAAAAACTTAAAAATGTAATATTTTGATCACTCGTCTTACTACGAAGACGTGGACGTAAGAAACGCGAGCAACGGACTTAAAACGACCAAATTAGGTCATTTTTACGAAAAGTATATTTATAAACGTTTTCACTTTATAAATATTATTTTACTAAAACGATTAGTCGGTGATTATGCTATATAGAATATTGAGTGGTTATCAAAGTGCTATAATACTAGGGAGTTTCATAATGAGGCCTCTTCGGATGGCGTATCGACGAGTTGTTGGATTTACGATTTAAAGTGTCCTAACTCCTCGTACGTCATGTCATGACCTCTTTAATTATGATAGCCCGAACGATAGTACGATGTAACAACTATAAGATTATATTCAATGTTATTAATTAAAGTACTCGGTACTTATACGACCTTAATTTAAATAGGTTGCATTTATCGTCTTGCGTGACGTTTTATCTGTGATTATTTGAGCTATCTGTACTCAAGGTGAGTTCATAGCCCCACTTTTACAGTTTTACTGATTTGATATTATTTGGGGTGGAAACATGCTTGTTTTATAAATTGGACGCAAGTGTTGAAAGTAATATATTGATTATGTGTTTGCCTAAGTTGCGATAACCCTCCTGAGCCCATTATTCATGAACTGTTAATTGCATAGATGTAGTTGTGAATTACATTATGTGAGCGCGAATGATATAAATAGATCTATTGGGATTAACCTCCCCGTTTGGGTGATTAGCTATCACTAGGAACGAACGTTGACCATGTCGGACTTGGATGTTGCGGGTTACAACATCTGTACGGGCAAATAACTGCTATAATAGCAAATATAGGTTGAGCTTCGGTGTCATGAGCTTAGAGCAACAATAATCTGGTTTTGTGATTGTTGGCATCTGTTGTAACATCACGGGAAAATCTTGCGGTCCTGCATAATTTAAATACATAAACCTATGAAATCACCAACAATTTTGTTGACGTTTTAAGCAATGTTTTCAGGAGGTCATTAGGCACGAGATGCCAAGGATGCATTGGATTGTGTTTTGGATTGCCCTGTTAAAGATATGTGTGCATCATGTTTTGGGATATCAATGTTATCTTTTGTAATAATAAACAAAGAACAAGTAAAGCTATAAGCTTTTGTAACATGTCTTTTATTTAAATCCAATGTATCAGTTTAAACGACTTTTGTGTCGTTCTTATATATATCTTGTGCTGTTGATCTCAAAGTAACATGCCCCAGATCCTTATTCCGCTGCGACCCATTTTGGGGGTGTTACACCCACAACTCCTTTGTAGATTTCACGTTCTGATAAATATCAAATAGGGGGTCAGACATACCATTTAGTATGTGTCCTCTCCAGATATGGTCGTCGTTCTCCCACTTTGCTCTGCGTCTGATTGCTTCCATTGTATCCTCCTCCAACAACTCTGGCATAGGGGTAGTCAGAACATACACAACCTTTAAAGTTGTCAAAAGAAAGGGCATCTTATTCTGTCATCATCTAAAATCATGCCCTTCAAACTTATCTAGTTTCCCAAAGTTCGTAGTCACCTTTTTCATAGTACTTCCTCCAGCCATGATTGTCACATAAGACTTTATACGTATGTTAGAAATCGGGTTAGGGTGTATGATGATATCTTGGATATTTTGCTTGAATCGTGTTGAATTCACTTTCCGTATAAAGTATTTCAACCCTATTGGTGCCTGGGTATCACGAAATCCTTATCACGATAATTCAAGAAGAAAACACTTTGTTTCTAGGCATAAGAGAACAAAGCAGGAACAAAGAGGAATTGTATGATTTTTCATATGTTATGAATGAGACAATGAATCTGTTAAACAACAAATTCTAATGATAGTTACAGGAAGTTAATTTCGGTTGAAGTTAGTTAAAAACTAACCGACACAACTGTTAAAATCAGCAAGGGGCACTGCCCCTTGAACCCTGCATTTTTATCATGGTCGAAAACATATTAGCTCAACGAGTGTGCACTTTACACTTACCTAACTCGTATCCGAGCTGAATATGAAATCTTATTAATCTCTAGTAAATCGCAATTACCTAAAATAGTTGATGACACTAAAATCACCAACAAGTTCCATTGTCAAGCTTACGCAAAATTAGCGGGTCATGTAGGGTTGAATTGAGCAGAAACATTTTTTATGGTCAAAATGTTCTAATGTTCTAACATTTTTTTGGTTCGATATAATGATTAATGAACTTTATCCATCAGAATGTGAGGTTACTTTCAACCCTTTTGGACCAAAAAGTCAGCTTTGCTCTGTGCACTCGGAAGCTGTAAAATCATAAGGAAGAACATACCTCCGACCGACCAATTTTTTTTCCATGTTTCCGTTATTATTCATAACAAACACGTCACTTTCATCACACACAATGAAATCTAGTGCAACCATATGAGATGAGAATGTAGAAAATGGTTTAAGCTCGTCTTTGGTAGTTATGGTGTCTTTTGAATGAATGTTGGGGAAGAGTGCTCTCAAGGGTGCTAATGTCTTATCCCCGCCATATACTTCACCAGAAGCCACATAAAGATGAACATCTTTGCTATATCCAAGTGCTCTCAACATCAGACCCACTTCTTCCCCACTTCTTCTGGTATAGAAAATTATTAGGCCTTACTTAAAGTAAAGGATATACCTATGCCTTTAGATTGAGTTATTATTAGTTCTGTCAAAGACTATAAGTTGATAGAAATTTCATTTGAAGTGTTAAAAGTTAAATTGTATTTTTGAAATGGTCAATGTATAAACATTATCAGTTTTGCATTGCAAAAAGTTATCAAATGAATAATAAATGTATTATAGAAGTGGAAATTTGACTATTTACTTGTAAACAGGGAAATTTGGGTTAAAATGGTAAGATTGAGTGCTTACATGTAAGGTTTTCCACCTCTTCTGAATTTTACCTAGTTCTTTTCTTTCCTTCTTGCCACCACCATAATAACATCTTGAAAATGCAAGCATATCAGGTTCAAACATGTATCGTAAATGGTAAAAGCTGTAGTTAGCACAAGAAATACGATTTTTCAAACTCGCCATAGTAAATATGGAAGAACCGAAATGTACAAAGGCAACAGCAGTAACAGAGTAAATATTGATTGCATTCATATCCTCTGCTAATTAATCCATCAGATAATCAGTAAGTCATCCACTCTTTGCTTAATCATTCTTTTAACTAAGAGATGATTGTAAAATGGGATAATAGTTCATCTATTTAACCACTATATATATGACATAGTTCAAGTCTATTTTGATTATTAAGCTAGTAACCAAGTGAATCATTAAAAAGTAGTCTGTAGATGAAGTTATCCGTGTATGCCCTGCTCAATTCGTTTTACGTCTACATGTTACAAAAAATTTCAAAAACCCACTTGTTTCATTCGAATATAGAAATAAGCAAAACATTCGGATCTTACTTTTAGACGTACTAACTACAACAATCAACCTAATGTTATTAGTATTAGACATTATTCATGTTAAGTAGCACATAAATAACCTTTGAAAATTTTCTTTTCCAAGATGATATATGTTGTTGTATATGTACAATCTCATGTATGTATTTTTATCTCACAGTACCACGTGGAGTCGTGCCTTTATCTTGATATTTATATTTATGAGGCGTGTCGACACCCGTGCGTTGCACCGGGCTTAGTCTATGGGCAAAATGTGGTTGTTACGCTACTTTGTTTATTTAAGCAACCGGGCTTAGTCTGTTGGCAAATTTTGATTGTTAAGTTTGTTTCTTCATATAAGGATTGTATCCAATAACTGATGTACATAATTTTTATAAAAAACTATGCTTTATGAGTTTCATCAGTTATTGGATACAATCCTTCAAATTAAACAGTTGTGCTTTATGAGTTTCATCTGTTGTACCCGTCAATTCTACTCGCCTTTCCTCTCACAGCGCCACATTTGCACCTGATAGCTGTTTAACCATAACACCACAACACTTGATTTATTTCTGTTTTAGAGCATTATACAAACAACAAAATCTAAATGGAACACAATTAACTGTTTCCAAAATATTTTCCATTGTTAAATGTCAGAAAAGAAACCACACTAACCAAAATAAAACCAAAGTTGGTGCTGTTTTGCTAATGGTAACATGAATGAAGTACTGGGTCTCATTAACATGTGCATTGATTGGTTAACAGAAATGGGTTTAAAATTCGCTCTAAAGGCATGGATATAGGAATACTCTAAACCTGCCTATATAGGTGGGTTTGTAACCTGACTCTATAATTTCATATCCTGCTTGAACCAAATAAATGTTATTCTTCTCCCTCCTAATCACCACTATACTCATGTCATCAAACAAACTAAGCATGAAAAAACATCATATCTCATAGAGAAACCATCGATGCAGATCGGGTCCAATTAGCGTAGCATCGCCTCACATGTTATATAGCAACAAATGTTAAAATAAGTGTGCATCTATGCAATAATCTTAAGAATTTAAAATAAGCGTCCAACTAACCACGCTGTGACCTATGATTCGTCAACTAAAATTACCGAAATCCCAAACTAACAGAACCTACTTTCGTCTATATGAAGCAAATAAACATCTATTGACATCAGATTAGCAACCTTGCAGATTAGAGTCTTTGATAATTTAAACATACAAAGATAGACAGATCGTAAAAAATAATAATTCTAGATAAACCACAAATGATGACCAAACTACGCGTATAAAGTCAACAAAATGATCAATGACACCAAATAATATTTCGGTATTACAGTCTTCCATCACTTAGCAATTGGCAACATAGCATAAGAATGTAATCAGGCGTATCTGATTATCTCATTTGTAACATATGTAGTTAGATTAAGCAGGACGCTATGACTCAAGAGATAGTTTGAATAGTAAAAACAACAACCTATGCGCATTGTAAACCTTAAACAAACAGGGATACGTCTTTTTTTGAAAACAACATGTATAATCTATAGCTATGGGGGTGTTTGGGATTACTCACTGTGACTACTCATTTTCTCATATCTGGGAAATAAATCCAATGTCGCACTGGTGAAAGCAAGGGCATAAGTGAAGCGATTTCCACGTGTAAACTCTAGACCGCACACAATGGTAATTACATTGACTCAACGGTCATTACAACTCCATCTTTAGCTCCCTCTTAAGTTCAGGCTGGCTCATCAACTTCCATGCTGCAAGTTTAAATAGATATGTATCAGTTCGCATGTTAAATACAACTTGTAAATTTTACTGATGCGTCAAGTTATTAAACAGCCTACATGATTATTCTGCATATCCAACATCTTTTCTCTACTTTTGATGATTAAAGATGTGTAACTAATAGACAAACCCTTGACCAGAAAAGATACGCATTGCTCGAATTTATGACTTATCAGCTTTGCATAACCATAGAATCAATAACTCTTTTTAGTTATCGGCAATAGATAATAATGTTAGGATATATATGAACCGTTGTCTGTTCCAAACTAATAGCCATGTACTAAACAATAAAATAGCCTAATACTTACCTCAAACCATTATAATGATCGCATAACAGCATCCCTTATTTTGCAAAGCGTGAGCACCCTCAATATAATGATTACAAATAACCAACCCACTTTGTATATTATACAAACATTTTTACCTACTTGAAAATTTTAACCCACTTTATGTATTAAATAGTTAAACCTTTTAAATAAACGTTTTTGCTTTCAAAGTGTTGGTTTTAAACGCTGTGATAACCGTTTTGAGTCCAAACACAATTTCAAACAGCTACTCCTTTGTGAAACACAATTTCTAACAGCTCAATACTTTGTCTATGCAAAGCGAACGACAAGTTTCCAACATGTTATTCCATGATGCATAAAAACAGGCAACCTCTAGTAACTATATTCCAAATTCCGACGTTTAAGGTGTTTACATGCCAACCTTGCTTTTACTGGTATGTTACTTATTTTGACCCTATACACCCATCTGACACCGTATACATGTCTTGGTACTTCTACTATTCTTACATTCTTAGGTTCTTTGTAAAGAACACTCATTAACAATCTGCTTTCTTTTTTACAACATAGCTAATGGGTAATGGGTAGATTATTGATTTTATTTCTGTTAACATGTTCATAATAATTTAGAAGGGTTCATGCGAAGATACTATGGGTGACTTTCTGAAGAATACTAGTAATCTTTAATGTTATGCAAGAACTAGAGAGAGAAGTAGGTTGGAAGGTTTCTAGAGAGAGAAAGATGATAATGAATATTATGTGTGAAAAATGTGAAATGAAACAACCAACCACCC
>BQNB010089975.1:1327-27266 GCA_026074375.1 Tanacetum coccineum
TTGACTTTGGGCTTATATTTAGGCCATTTGACTTTCATGTGGGCTTAGATACAAATGGGCTGGCCCGACCCATAGAATGGGTTACGGGCCGGCCCAATAAGATCCGAGGGCATTGTTGGACTCGTTTTACCGTGCTCTTCCCAATGGCATGCTCAGTTACTTTTCACGACTTTGTCTTGATTTTGAATAATAGGCACTCTTGATCGCGATAAACCCGTAAATACCCGTTTTTGCTCTGTTTTCAATCATTTTTACCTGCAAGACATAAAAATACCAAACAAACATATTTGCAAGATAACTATCCATATTTTAGCATTTTTAGTCTGATTAATAGTGTTTTACAAGGTATAAACGATGTGTGTTTTAGCACACATCAGATTCCCCCACACTAAGCCATTGTTGATCGCACACGCAATGTTAATAAAACAAACCCGGAAATAAATAATTTTTATCCCCTTTTAACTTATGACCCCTTACAATCAAACAAGAACAGAAAAGATCCATTAAAATGTCCAAAAATCATTTAATTCGCAAGCACCCTCGTTTTAACCATTTATTAAATAACAAAAACAAAGATAAACTTTTTATAAAAATTTATTTAAAAGGCTTTAAGAATTGGAGTTCATCATCCTTGATTTTTCACGATCCCCAAACTAATCTTAAAACGAAATCACAGTCAAATATAAGATTAGATGCTAATGCTACTCATAAATGCTAATTCTGTAAGAATAAACTTAACTTTTCGCTCCCTTATTCCTAAATCCTCTACAGATTATTATTATCATTATTATTGGCGACAAATAAATTTAAGCCTTATTTTTATAAAGTAAACCCGGTTTAGACCATTAATAGTTTGAAATCCTTTCCTAAAGAGACGATATGGTGAGAATAAGGTCCACATTAAGGTTCTAATTTCGCATGATTTAGGGGTTATCCTTTTTATTTCATCCGAAACAACTCAACTACGAGTCCAGAGATGGAGGCTTTATTTAGACAACTCTAGAGTCGAAATTTGGCTTTATTATTAATATTATTATTATTGCAACATTATTAAACCTCGGTCCTTTAAACAACTGACACATCGGGCATCCTAACTGACAAGAGCTGGTAGTCTTATTTCGACCTCGGTGATCCTCAACCTTTTTGAAGGCTGCAACATCGGTTGTGAGCCGGCAAGATGCAGCAAACTTTTATCTGTCTCGGATTATTATTCTTACTATGGGCCTTCTTTTGAAGACTGCCACATCGGTTGTGAGCCGACAAGAGGCAGTAAACTTTTATCAGCCCACAATTTTTATTATTACCTCCACCCTTTAAACGACTACCACCTCGGTTGTGAGCCGGCAAGAGGTAGTGGTCTTATTTCGGCTTCGGTTTATTACATAATTATTATTATAGCCAAATTTCAAGTCCTATGGTCTTTTAACTACCTAGACAACGGTAGCGAGCCGTCAGAAATCGGTAACCTATTTCACCACAACACTGACAAAACCTCGATGTGTATCTTACTTTCACCAGAAAGAATCTCTACAAAGTGATTTAAACAAAGAATCACAAAAATCAAAGTAACTTTATTTATTCAACAATTATATAACGTTTTATTAAGTTGGTGGGAGCAAAAAACCACAATTAACCTCTATGAGCTCTAAAGATATCCAACTAATCCACGCTTAGCATCTAACTTATATCTAGCTCTATCATTTTTCATTCTTTGCAAAATTTTAAAGTTAAGCAAACGCTAAGTCTCGAAAGCTAAGGGGAAAGCTAGAGTGCAAAACTCGGTCAAGTCAAAAGCTACCAAGTTCTACGGGCCTACTTATTACTAACATTTTTATATTTTCATTATATATATACTACCTCCGTCCCAAAATTATTGTCCACTTTTGACTTTCTAAGTCTTTCTCTCTCAACTTTGACCTTAAATATTTTTGTTTGTGCTATTTAATATTTGATGCATAATATATGAATGGATTGAGTTTTAAATGTATTTTTCATTGGTATAATTTTTATCAAGTATTATGTAACATAAACAAAATTATTTAAGGTCAAAGTTGACAAAGAAAGACTCAGAAAGTCAAAACTGGACAATAATTTTAGGACGGAGGTAGTACATGTTTTTGTACCTGAAACATGTATAGTCATATCCTACTTGATGTATCAACAGGTCATTGACATGAGATACAAATTCAAACAACAGACATGTCTTAATTCAGAGGGTAGTTTTTATCAGAAATTGGTGTTCTTGAGATTTAATTCACTCGTGGTCAGCTAAACCTGAACCATAAATCTAAGATATTATATTTTCAATTTTCAATTCATGGTAGTCATTTACTTGAGATAAAATGGTTAATATATACTAAGGTTGCATTATGATAAAGAACCCTATTGAATTAAATAGGGGTTAATATTAAAGGAGTACAATACTAAAACGTTTAATATTATCCTTATATTGTTTATGATAAGAAACCTCATACTTCTTCCATCATAGCCTATAATTCATTAGGTCACACAATTATAGAGGACAAACTTGATCCTCAAAAGTAGAGACGGCCCAGGTGGCAAATTCAACCATATGTACGATTTTACCTCTTCATCATCCATAGAGATATCAGAAGAATCAGTTGACATATCTTCTTGTCCTTGCAACAAACCAAGAAGCATGTCTACAAAGTAAACGTAAAACAAAAATAAGCACACGTAAAAAAAATCAAATAAGTATGTAGGTAAATTATTAGAGTTTATTCACATCTGCAAGAATTACTAAATTATCTAAAAAGGTTATAAAGAATCGTATATCAAATGATGATCACATTATTTGTGAGGATATCTTCTTAAATCGATTCCTAAATTATCTAAAAAAATATTTATATTATATAATATAACGAATTTTAGATTATGATTATTTAAAAAAAAACAAAATTCATGGGCTTATATATGTTAATTTGAAAGATATATTTCAAAATAATATGTTAGTCTGGTGGTTTTGATGTTTGTTCATATGACTAATTAAACAAAGCAGGTTTCATGTTCAAATCTTGTGAATGATTATTTTTTATAAAAACAAAATTTCCATACAATTAAGGATGACATGGCATTCTTGGTAACATGGCATTATGGGATGATTAGTAGGCATTATGATGTGACATACATAAAAAAACTGATGACATGGCATCCATGGTAAAAAAAACTGATGACATAGCATCCATGGTGGCATGGCGTTATGATGTGCCATAAAATGGTCAAATGTTATATACTTCCTCCGTCCCATATTAAGTGTTCATTTTTGACTTTTTGAATTCTTTTTTCATAAACTTTTACCGTAAATATTTTTCTTTATGTTATATAATGCTTACTGAAAATTAAACCATTGAAAAAATACTTCGAAACTTTTCCATTTCATATATTTTGCAATGGAGTATCAATATAACATAAGAAGAAATAATTACGGTCAAAAAAGTTGAGAAAAAAGACTTTTAAAAAGTCAAAAATGGACACTTAATATGGGCACGGAGGGAGTTTATATATATTTATGATATTATATATATATATTGTAATATATATATATATATATATATTTAAACAAAAATTTCCATACATTTAAGGATGGCTCATGGCATTCTTGGGAACATGGCATTATGGGATGATTAGGTAGGCATTTTGATGTGACATACATAAATAAAAAACTGGATTGACTTGGCATCCATGGTAAAAAACATCTGGAATGAACATAAAACATACATGGTGGCAGCCATGGCGTTATGATGTGCCATATAATGTCAATGTTATACTACATTTATTTAATATATATATTATATATATATATATTTATATATATATTTATATGCAAAATAGCAGTGGATTCTACACGGAAAGCAAGGCAGTCTTTTTTTATCCCGTGGGTTCTCTCAATAATAGATGTATGATTTGTCTACATTTCACCTCCTCTATACCCTGCCCTGGTAGGATTGGGTATCCTTGTTGTTGTTGCTTCATGCAAAAACTCAAAATTGCATATATATTCAATTTAAATTTATAATATATGTCTTTTCAAAAGCTCAAAAATTGCATATATATCCAACTTAAAGTATTAATTGCATATATATTTTTCTTTACATTATATATAACAGGAGGCATTTGACTATTTAATGCCACGTCATAATGCCACATCATCTTGGTTGTCATGTCATAAATTTACTAAACGATAATTACATGTTAGATTCGGTATAATCACAAAAACACGGATCATAGTTTTACCTTCTGTACCCCTAATATCATTGACACGTATCTTCACAAATGTATTCATCATCCGATTTTCATCATAAACCCTAATATCATTCATTCGTATTCATCATTCGTGATTGTGTATTCGTCATTCAAATAAAGGTAACAATTTTTTCTTTGCTTCTACGTTCTAAAGTTAACGTTTTGAATGATTTATATCGATGGTGATTCATCATATATTACTATATAATCGTTGGCATAGTTTGAACACCAGGTTCACAAAGGAGAATGAAATATAGAATGGATATTTATAGTAAATGTTTAGAGTAAATGTTTTTTTGGTATGCTTAATTTGTAATTAAAAGTGATTACTTTGGAAAATAATTAAAATATGTATTTTGGAATTACATTACGTTATTTGCTTATATGATCATAGGTAATATGGTACGTTACAGCGCCATCCATGAAGGATTGGCCAAAAAACGTCATTTACTTGGATTCTTTTTAACAATATCGCTAACCTTATCATGACCGGACTGGACATTTTAAAAGGCAAGGAATGACAGGATGGCGGGATTAATGCAAGCAGGTGATTGATCATTTAATATACGAAGACTAATATTATTGGTTCGTTCAGTTCTTTCAGGCAACGACTTGTATGAGGAAGAATATAAACTAAATCTGTAACATCAACTAAAATGCATGAAACGTCGGGCAAGTAGATCTTGATTTGCTCTTCATACAATTGAACTTCAGCCAGATGTTGTGCAATTAGTAAAGCTGCTCTTAGCTCCTGTGCACTTAGAGGTGTAGAACCTTTGATTTTAGCCATTCTGCACAAAATTCTAGCATAATCTCCAGGCTTTAAGAACTCCCTAATCCCAAGCTCCAGAAATAATACTCTAAAAACTGCCAAATCCACAGGTATCACACGTATATAAGGGGCAAATGAAGGGAACCATTGATGACAACTTCTTCTGGTGTTGCAAATCCTTCTCCAACCCAAATCCGTCAAGAACCCTCTAGAGCAGCATTCACAATGTTGATTTCATCTGAATTTAGCATGTTCATTAATAAGGAGTATATCCTTTGCATTGCTAAAGCCAGCTCCTGGCGAAGCTCTGGATCTGTTACAGTCATTGTTTTTACCAAGCTCGAGAAGTTGGGCATCAATAACACTTCCTCCGGGTGGGGATGACCACCCAAGGTAATGAGATAAAGAACTTGAAGAACATTCTCCATCCAATATGCGCATGCTGGCTGAAACAAGCCATAAATCTGAGTAAAGTCTCACGAGTTTTGGAGGAGCAACCATGGATGAAACAACTGGCCAGGGTAATGATTGAAATGGAGAACTGAAATGGTGATCAAATATCATGCACCGACACCCAGGATATTAAATTGTAGATAATTCCAGAAACTTCTCCAGTATCAGTATTTCTGATTTAGTGTACTATAAATGGAATATAGCGGCTCGTGAAAACATCCTGTTCACTGTTCCTTGATCAGTAGGCACATCGGGCAACCATTTCATTGCGTTAACTTCCAGATAAGAAAGAAGCACTTTGTCGATCATCGTGCATTAATCGTTCCACCTGCCGAGCACTTTGTACCACGGCCTCGGGAGACACAAATGCCTTTAAACCCAAACCTTGTAAGATGTCTAGAATCCTTGATTGCTCGAAGACACCAGCCGGGAAACTATCAGAATCTTCTAACAAGCATGTTTAAATTTTCATGTGCACAAATTAAAAAGGAAAGAATAACACATACATGAAGTCACACTCGATGTTACAAAAAAACGGCTAGAATCTGCAATGCTGATGCAAGATAGACAACCTGTTTCATGGTATCTGGTTAGACAATGCAAGACAAAGTTAGGTGAGCAACACGCCTTATAGTTCATTTGTTTCATCCTAAAATGTATTCAGTCATCCTCTTTCTAAATGTGTAGTTCAAAGAATAATATGTTATTGATGACAACAATATATATTTAACCGACAACTATCAATCATAAGATGTAGTTTTGGTATGCCACATTACAATTTTTAGGATATATATACTTGCTCCGCAATATGACCATGTAAAATGCATTTAACAAAGGCTAAATTTTTTGTTAAAAAAATCAAGTAAAAAGAGTTATCCATGAAGGAATTTAGAGGTCACTACAAGAGGTTCCTTATAAACCCATTCCCACTTCACACTTTGGGCGATGTGGGATAGTTCTTGTTTCCCAGATTTTGTGTTCCACGTGCCTCACTTTGAGACACAATATCTCATTCATCTTAACTCCACTTTGGAAATACTTTAGCTCGTTGCGAAGCTCTCATAGAGGAGAACACAAAGCCCCACTCTAATACAAAGACATATAACATCTACATATGTTAAATGGTGTCCAAAGTTTGCAAAACATCACTTTGCAAAACCCATATTTTTCCAACAATCCCCCACATGAATGGAGATCGGTCAAAAACACCCGAAAATTTTAGCAAAATTTCTGCGGTTAAGTCCTGCATATGATAGGTAGGTGTGACCCTTTGAACCTTCCCTTGTGAGATGCACTTAGTCTCCTAGGTCTGAGTAGACGCGATGTCCTTGAACTCAACACCCGTTTATGTAGACGACAATACATACTCACACAGGACTCTCCCTGACCTTGTCAAGTCCTCATAGTCGTGCCCGTCATGGTCATGAGCACTAGCCTGGTTCTGCAAGAGCTCTTAGGAATTGCGCCCCCACAATTCCCTTCGAAGCGACCCCACTTCTCTCTCACATAGGTGATTTCATCTTGAATCATTAGAAACATATACTTTCAGATTTCATCTTGAATCTTTATGCTTTATGATTTCATCCTGAACCATTAAAGCCATATGTTTGACCTCTCAACAAGTCACATTGTTATAGGAATGGGCTAGGAGGTTACAAGATAAGTAACTCCCCCACATTGACGTGACTTCCCCCACATTTCTATGATTAGGTTGTCCTATTGAACCTAGATCTTGGGATCTCCAGTCAACTAGGTTAGGTTTTCCTTCATAGAAACTCATTCCTTCAAGGGCTTTAGTCCCATTCCTTTAGACGACTTACTAACTAACTCTCTGCTTAAGCCTTTTGTAAACGGATCCGCGATGTTATCCTTTGACGCCACATAGTCAATTGAGATAACTCCAGTTGAGAGTAGTTGTCGTATCGAGTTATGTCGACGACGGATATGTCTGGACTTTCCATTATACATTGTACTTTTAGCTCTTCCCATGGCCGATTTACTGTCACAATGTATACTAATGGCCGTTACCGGTTTAGGCCACCTTGGTATGTCCTCTACGAATTGACGTAGCCATTCCGCCTCTTCTCCGCATTTATCTAGCGCGATAAATTCTGATTCCATCGTGGACTTAGCTATAACAGTTTGCTTGGAAGACTTCCAAGATATAGCGGCCCCTCCTAGTGTAAACACATATCCACTAGTCGATCTAGAATCCTTTATGTCAGATATCCAATTTGCATCACTGTATCCCTCGATAACAGCAGGATGTCTGTCATAATGCAGTCCATAATCACGACTGTATCTCAAATAATGAAGTACCCTCATTATAGCTTCGTTCGTTTTTCACGCACCTCCGTCGGTTAGACTCTTATCACGAACAGGAAACTGATCAACACCAAAAGCAACCCATCGTCCCTTAAAGACAAACCCGGTTCCGCTGTGTCCGCCCCTAAGGGCTACACCTTTACTTGGAACCGACTCTCAAACCAGCCTTTAATCGAACGAAGCTCTTGATACCAAATGTAGAACTCACTTGTGACAGGTATACAGAAGGTAGAGGAAAATGTGAAAGGGTTATATTTTACTGAATAAAACTTAGGCAGTTTATAGCCTCTACAAAAGAAACGTGGGAACTAATGTTCCTAAAACAGTAAGGTGAAGACCTTATCTACCCCCATTGTACATCAGTTACATAAAACTTGTCAAACTAAATACCAATTCATCACTATAAACCACCAACTAATGACACACTTCAACTTATAAAACGTTACACACTTATAATTCCACTGTTTCAGCAGTTGGTGGTGTTCAGTACATAGCAACTCTAAAGAAGCCTTTTTCTCATATTCCTTTAGTTGCATCACAAGGAGTAACAATTGGTAGGTTATGTATAGAGATATCAGTTTGAGCCATTTGTTTATGAATGAGTCGATTTGGATTCTGCTATTTTGAACCAGTGAAATGAGTAGGATAAGGCTAAAAACAGACCGGGTGAAATGGGTTGAACGTGTTAGCCAGGTTAAAAGGTGTCAAAGTGTGTTTTTATTAAAAATTTGCATGCAACTTTGAATTACTCTATTCAAAAGATGAGATTATATACGTACACTCCTATTTTTAGTTTTGTATAAAGAAGTCTTAAATGAGACAAATTAAAGTGGTTGCAGGCATTCCAATCCGTCCTGGTAAAAATGGCATTTTTCGACCTGGATCCATTTCCCATACAACAGCTTCTATGATGTAAACCAATGCACACAAAGAGCTTAACGACTTTAAAACATCAGGTACGTATCACGGTCTTAAGATCAGATTTAACACCTACCCATACGTTATATAATCTTCATATTTGCAGTGCGTATGTGTAATTCCAACTTCGGACTTGTTTCATATTTCAGGTGATGTGCCTGTTGGTTCAAGAAATGGGTTGAAGTCTATTAAATATGTGAACGGAGGTAGCTATTAGACCGACGTGTGTGTTGTTTAGGAAATCAAGCGGCTTAATAACATTTAAATATTCTTCCTTTTTGCAGTGGCTGTTATGAATGGAAGGACCCGCAGCCTGGTTGAGAAACTTTAGAAAAAGAGACAACTTAGACACCGGTGATTGTCATAAATCTGACACATAGAATGTGCCTGCCACAACGGTAAAACAGTCTATTGATGTGATATCTTCTCCAATATCCGATGATACAACATCAATGACGCAAGGAATGATACCTAATATTGCGCCTTATGCACAATATCATGACATCCCAAAAACTGTCAAAGAGGCCTGATTTGGTGTCTTCTACAGAATCTAAAGTCAAATCATCCCCCATGACACATAAGGTATCATACACAGGGCCATACTTTTGCACTCTCGGCTTTTAATCACTGGGCCATTGTGCCTGGTGATCCATTGGACAAAGAAATTGGACAAAGATATTCAGTACCTTGCGCGCGAGTTTATGGTGAAAACAAGGCATAGAAAGGTAGAGTTTAACTTCTCTTCTGTATCCTTTGCTTTTCCAGTTTCTTCTGATTTTCAAGTTATTTGATCACAATTTTTAAAGTGGAAATTTTAACCCATATAACAACCTGAATAAAGAATTGCTTAATTTGAAATTCGTTGATTGGGTTAAAATTACCCCATGTGTATTTGTAAAACATCAAATCTTTCAAATTTATCTATCAAAAAATATTTTTTAGGATGATATAAAATGTGTTGTAATATCCGACAGCCTATTTACAGAAAAGAGTTGGAATCATGGACAAAAATTGTTCGAGGCTAACTAAACACCACTCCACGTAGTCTGACTGTACACCCAACAAATTTGACCTGCCCATACTTTGTAGCTTCTATTAAATTATTCATAAGTGACAGTTAGCATGCTTAGCAAATTTGTTAATCATTAGGAAGCAAATGAAATTAGGACTCCATAAGCTAGAAGTGGGGGTAATAGTGTACGACTGTATAAAAAAAATAGATTTTTAACCTTGATCACTCTTTAGTTCAGTTGATAAGCTGTGCAGTTTATTGATTATTTTGTTTTTTATATAATAGGGAATGAGTGAGGACGTCATCATTAATAAGTTCTTTGACCAGGCTATGGTGGTGGAGCTTGCCCATCAGGCTGCTGATCTGCAACAATAACAGGTTTTCGGTAGTCCTGATGCAATTATAAAATAAATTAAACAAATAATGCATTGTTTATCGATTTTCCTTTTTATTATTTCTGCTATTAATAATTAATCTTCAATATATTCTTTTGGAACTAATTTTGTGCAGGCTATAATGATATGTATCGACACCAGTGGCTGGATGAAAAGCACCGAATCACGTAGGTTGTAAGGATCAAGTTAATGCTATTGAACTTTATTGTACCGAAAAATTTAAGGTATTAAAGGTTGAATAATAAGAGACGAATGTGGAATCAGGTATGCATTTTTACACACTATTTTCTTTTGTTTATATTATTATCTATAATTTAAATTTGAATAGTATAAAGGTTTTGTTTATGGTCTAACAAAAGCTACGACTCAACTGCATCTGAATTTAGGACATGCGACACACCTGAGTAGAAGTATAAATGTCAAGCAGAGATGTGTAAATATAGATAGTCATTGCGGAATGTACTTTTTCATTTAATATGAAGTTTAAGCTGATGTGTGTTATCTAATATCATGATTTTTATGTTTTGTTGCATGTAAGTGTGCTTATGTTCCTCATTGTTAACAGTCTATATAGCAACAAAGCAGTGTTCCTTCGTGAGCTTATCAGGCAAGTTACAAACATTTTCAGTAAATTTGCAGCATATTAGCTTCTTCATTTTTATGGGATTCTAAACTGAACACGGAACTATTGCACAAGCATGGATTCACTTAGAATGAACCAATTCCAGAGGAAGACTTTCCATTGCAACCTGAAACTGTGATAACAAAATATTCAGGGTAATAAATACACACTAGAGTAGAAGTAGCAGTGTCAACCTAATTCCTTATATTTGGGTCAATTTGTGTTATTTTTTATCTCTAACGGGCCAGTGTACCAAACAACAATCTTTTCAGCTAAAATGAAAATGAGAGAAGTCAAAAGTAATGGAACATGTTTTGACCCGTTACCCAACCCGTATGACCTACACATTTTGCCACATGTAAACTAAATACCCTACAAGCTAATTCTTACTCATTTTATATATTATCTGCAGGTTCATGATTATTGGCTTCTTTGTGATTGAGAGTGATTGTCCTGAATGCAACAATTTAAAGATAAAAAAATCAAAATGTATGCTACCGTTTACTTTCATCTTTATTTGGTATGCTATAGTTTAGTTTCATCAGATAAGATTTAAAATATTCAATAAGCTTAGTCAACACTCCCATAAAAATTTTATCAGGCTAGAAAGATATTAGAATTTAAGTTATGTCTAACGTAAATGAAAAACATGTGTTAGTGTAGAGAGGCCCAACTTGTGGGCATTTGACACTGAGCGGCTCGATAATATTCTCAATAACTTGAACATTTTAAGCTTTCTTTTTCTCTTACAGAATATAATAGACGCTTACTATTTTCCCATCTTTACATTTTTCACAATTTTACTTAATACATTGAATTATTTTTAACAGTTACTTATTTCAATGTTACATTTGACAATGATGTGTGACATGTGCGTAACCCAAAATTTTCAAATCAAGATTGTTTCGTCGACAACGATACTTTCAAATATTAAAACCATGTATAAGTTTGACTTCATCTCTTTACGTAAGTACAACTACACTTCCATTTGATTCATTCAAATTTTATGACCTATCTGGTATTTTAAATACATATCATCCGTTTTTGAAATCGTCAATGAGTTGATTTTCAGTTGAATGCAAGTTGTTGATACTTGAGTGGATAGTTTTTATAGTTACAACTTGTTTATTACAATATGTTGATTTAGTTTTTTAATTTGATAAAATCTTGAATGATTAGGAAAGATCAACCATCTCAATCTTTAGGGAATGAACGGTTCAAGAAAGTTTCATACAATCAACTTCTCAAGGCTACTGATGGCTTCTCTGTAGCAAATTTTCCTATTTTATATAGATATCATCGTTTTTAAAGTTGTCAATGAGTTGATTTTTGTATTTTATATAAATATCATTCAGTGTGTGTGGTGTGGGGGTGTGTGTATGGAGCGGATTGTTTTGTATTTACAACTTGTAAGAGTCTTCGTTGAATTGTTTGGATCTTAGAGATTGTATAACCATTCATTTAACCTGGTGTATGTCACAAACTGTTAACACGCAAAAACTTAGGATAAAAAGCCAATAATTGTTCTTATAATTTTAAGTAAATTCCCAAAAATGAAGTCACCAAAAGCAATAATTTGCTTATCGTCTTCCTCTCGTATTTCTTTTCTCTTGTATGGTCTCTCAATAATATGTCTTACTTCCGCCACCGTGGCGGTAATGAGACTGATTATCACGCGTTGTTGTCATTTAAGTCAAAGATCACCCATGATCCATACAAAGTTCTAGCCTCGTGGAACCAATCCTTTCATTTCTGTGAATGGAGTGGTATTTCATGTGGAAAGCGGCACAAACGAGTGACTGTTTTACGACTGGTTTCGAAAGGCTCTTCTTAGAAGGGCTCGTTGTCTCTCGTTGTACGGAAAACCTCAGCTTCCTCAGTAAGCTTTCTCTCGCAGGAACAACAGCTTTCAAGGAACTATTCCTCATGAACTTGGTCGTTTATCTAGGCTACGTCGTCTTTATCTTGAAGCAAACAAGTTCAGTGGAGTCATTCCAACAAACTTGTCTCGTTGTTCTAACCTCAAAGACCTTTGGCTCAATGAAAATATGCTAGCTGGAAGCATACCCAACGAGATGAGTTTACTCTTGAAACTTTCTGTTCTTGCAATTGACCAAAATAACTTAACAGGTGGAATCCCACCTTTCTTGGGGAATATCACATCAATGGAATTGTTCGCTACTCTCATTACATCAGACGACTGCGAACCCAAAAAGGATAAGGGTGTGATGCTCAATCTTCCATTTCAGTATCCTTGCTGCAAACCGGCCATATTACATAATCTAAGTTGATACCACGATGATCAAGGTTGACACGTACGTGTAAGGATTCTTAAATTCATAAAGCCTCCATGAGAAGATACTGATTTTAGAGGGCAAGAGTACGTTTATGTTGTGAGATGTCCATATCATAAATAAATATACGGCCGAAAATATGTGAGCCTATGGGGGCACACACGTTTACACAGATGATACGTTTATTAATGTAAATAATATATTGTATATTAATTATATCAATATGTTTCATGAAATATTTAAATGGTCGCAACAAGAAAATAAGAAGGAGGTCAAGTGTCGTTTCTAGCAAACAAGAGGAGGTGTTTGAGCATGACTTGAAGAACAAGTATCAAGGCTATATATATACCGTGCCTCGTTCATTCGTTATGTAGATAACAGATATTCCAAAAAGTCATGCGATACAAATATTATACCCTAATAAAATCACACGACAACACTTGTCATACGAAACAATATGCATGGTTTCATGGATAACCATACGCATACCATGCATGTTAAAAAGTCATGCACAGGCATAGTATGTAGATCTCTTTTCCTTGTGTGTTGATAGTCAAAAGAAAGCAACAAAGGTTCTTTTGTTCGATCGTACAATATATGAAAAACAAAGAACATTGTGTTGGGTTGTTTTATCGTGAAGCAAAGACTAGCATCCTAGCGTATATCGGTGACGTGTAGCGTATGCACACCATAGAGGTTATCAACTTTGGTAACTTGTTTAGTTTGCGTGGTATTCAATTTATACACACGTGTATATTCAAGAAGGTGTCTCGTAAATTGCTAAAAGGTACACATCTCTTGATCCTTTGTTAATTACATATTCTATACGTGTTTATTTATTCCGCTGCGTACTCGTGATCTTTAATGGTTAAAAGTTGTAAAAACTCAACAGTGGCATCGCGAGCCATCGTATAGAATTTGTAGTTACAAAGTAATAAAATTTGACAAATTAAGATTCTTGATTAATTTTTTTAGCCCTTTGGGCGTTTTATGCATAAAGATTCGATCTTTGTGCATCAAGATTCAATCTTTATTGATTATAAAATTAATTAAACGAATTCTAGGTTGTATAAAATTTTATGAATAAAACTTTATGCGTTTAATTGTTAATTGATCAGTTTTATGTTTAAAGTTAATTGTTAATTCGGCATCCATGATAAATACATGCAATTTATCATGGAGAGATATGTGATATAAATCTTGTTAATTGTTAAAAGGGTTTTATGCAAATATGACGATCAAGAATTAAAACATAGACATTAAATTTATGTGGTTTCGATCCACGACTTTAAAAGCTATGGAAGACCTTAGCTATATCTTTATGGGGCCTAAAGGTTGTTTTAAATTTTATGTGCTATTTGGTATATATTTGTATATGGCTTACGCAATCGATTATATCGATGGATGTGGCCGGCGTTTTTAGGACGAATGAGCCTTATATGAATATATACATGTTTTAATTATTAGATAATTAGGATCATAATGGATATTTGCATGACTTAATTGTTAAGTGTTTCTTTTGAAATAAGTGTTATATGTATTAGTTTTGTGTTTATGTTGTTTTATTTTAAGTTTGACTTGTGAGAAAATAAAAGGGTTTTTCGGAAAACAAATATAAACATGACTAATGATTATCGAAATAAGATTTATTATGGACTATCTAATGCAAAAGGTCAAAAGTGGATTCGGCTTACATCCGATATAAAATCTTCCATGACTAGACTAGCAATTTATAGTTTATAATGTATTCTTTAAATTAAAGTTTTAATTTTTATCAATGACGTAATTTGCAAAAGTACTATATAGTTGCAAGGATAAGGTTCGGGGAGACTCATCAAGACTTCGGTCTTGTAGATACCATTACCCTATAATACCTGACTACGTTGTAGTTTCCTTACCATGTATACTATGTAGGAAGTCGCGAATGGTCTAAGGTTTGAATGATTTTTAATCATTCTTTAATCTTTTCCCACGATAAAAAGCAAATCTTTATATTTAAAGATATGTTGAATCGTCAATTTTAAGGTCTCACTATTTATGTATAAGATACGATGATAATAGGTGATACCGTAATAAATAACTTAATTGAGTAAAAGTTTTTATTAAAATCTATGATACGAAGATGTATGCATGCTTCTTCGTACATATTTGACACGTCAAATAAAATACCCTTTTTCAACTAAGTTGTTGCCATCCAATTTGTAAAAACACTTGTAGATTGCTCTTTACTATGCGTGAGACGTGTGTAGATTTGCAATCTCAAGGTGATTATACGCTTTTCCGTGAGACGGTGAGTGTTACATAATCATAGTTTTTGATTGGACGACTTAGCGTTGTTGTGGTTAGACCTATTAACACGCGGCATAGATGGGATGAAACATGCTTACTAGATATTATTGTAATAAAGTAAGTCCCATATGGTTTAGGAGTTGCAATAGTTGTGAACTATCAATCGTTGATTACCTTTTGAATACACCATCCCTAGCAGATCAACTGATGTGGTGGTGGTATGTCAAGTTGGGTCCTAACCTTAGGAAATTAATTGTTTATCTGAATAAACGTGGGTAGTTAATTTTCTTCAAGGAATATTATCGAAGATACTAAAATTGAATTTTGCGATTCTATTAATAGTATTTATGCAACGATAAAACCGTAAACAATGGTTTGTTTCTTCTTTGAAGAAGTCAAACTGAGACTCCTTTCCTTGTAAGGAACATGGAGACTCATTCCTATAATCTTTCTTGCTCCGGAAAGTTATAATAGGAACGTAGGAATTGTCCTAATGTAATCAAACTCATAGCAAGCTTAAAAGTTAAGTATATTGCATGACTTATATTTTCATATAGATTTCATGGTGAATATTTTAAAAGATATAAGACATATAGATAACTAGAGAATATGTTCTTAAAGCTATCAAATGGTAACATCTTAATGTAAGATGTTTTATGAGTTCTTGATTAGAAAAATACCATTATTACCGCAAAATGGTAAAGGCAAACTAGGATAATATATCTAGTTGTTTGTCTTAATCCAAATTAAGAAGGGAATTGCATGCCCAATTTTCAAGTTAATCAATAGCATTGATGGATAGTTCCTCATCTGTATAGTAGAACTTTTGAAATCCAAGTAAATGTTACTAATTTAGATTTCAAATAGAGTTGGAAATAAATAGATCACTATTTGTTTTCACTTGTTATGGAACACTTGCAATGTTGTCAAATCTAGTGGGAGTATCCCGATTATTTATGAACAAGACATTCATGTGATGCTGTCGAATTCAGTGGGAGCTACAAGGTTTTTTATCTTGGTAGTAACCTAGATTATTTCTTGTTTATCTTGAGATAATATATAATTTTCCGACTATAGATACTAATGTTTTTAAGAATGGTCAAGTGTTATTTCTTGTTAAACAAAGTTGTTCTATATCTACTTGTAAACCAAAACCGAAATAAAAAAAAATTTAAAAATTTCTTATAGATTTTTTTTATTATTGTAAAAATGGTCCTTATGGTTTGGCCAAATTGCAGAGGGGTATTTTAGTCATTTTAAGTCGACCAAAGACCAAAAGTGGAACCAAACCTTCAAAATAAGGACGTGTTTTGCAATTTTAAAATTTGACGGACCAAATTTGCAATTTGACTAAACCACAAGGACCATTTTTGCAAAAATATATGTATCTTGCTCACAATCCCGCAGGTTTTTTTTTTGGTCAGCCGGTTCCATTGGCTTCAAAGCCAGTTCTATTCAATGAAAAGAAACGCGGACGACGGTTCTACAGTAGCCACTTTTAGTTTTTGGCTTCTAACTTTTCTTTTGTAGGTACTCCTAAAGTAAGGGGGAGCACATTTTTCTTTATGACTAACATTTTCTTGCAGCAAATTTGGCATATCTAGCACCCATCAAGGGGGAGCTTTTCACATTTACGCGTGTCATTGAAACCTCTCCATATCATTGGCATCTTTTTGTTTCGACAAAAAGAGGGAGAAGGGAAGTAAATCAAACATAAGGGAAAACGAACGTTAAATGAATTCAAAAAAAATAAACTTAATTCAAACAAATTCATTTTAACTAATTTACTTCCATTAGATTTTAGTTTTTTCATCAACAAAAAGGGGAAGATTGTTAATACAAATAAACCGATAAAAACGTTTATTTTATTTTATGATCTTTTCATGTTTTGTTGATAACAATTAGTAAAATCTATATAAAAGTAAAATACTAAAGTTATTACTTTTCCATCTTTGGCATTACTTTGAATTACAATTAAAATATGCAAACCATTATTTACATCATGTATAACATCATCATTTGCAGCATATATTAGGGTAATCTTACATGATTACATATGATCTCTCAATATTTTGCAAATCAAAATTCGGATTGTGTTACTGTGCGTCGGTTCTGTTCGACTATACTAGCCGGTTCTGTTCTGCAACAGAACCGGCAGAACCGGGCTACAGTAGAATTTTTTGCTATAAATACCAAGCCATTTCTCATGTTTTACTCACTCTTCTCCAGCTTAAATTCTCTAATCCACTGATCATTCTCTCTATTCTTGCATAGTTTCTTTTAGCATTTTGTAGGTAATTCTCTTCAAACAAGAAATTGCAAAACACCCCTTTTGAGACGATCAAGTTCCAAGAATCTTGTTTCGCATCTCCATAGCATCTTCAAGATCAAATTGCTGAATCTTGTACATCATTTAGTAGTTGTAGTTGTATTCATCATCATTGTAAATTAAAGTGTAGTGTTGTTGGGTTGATTCTACCGTGTGAAGAATCCGGTATTTAGCTTTGTACCGTTAAAGGAATAAGAAACGTTGTGAGGCTTCTTCGCCGGATAAAAGAGATTGGTGACTAGTGTTTACGAACTCTCGAGTAGGTGACTCGGGGAGTGGAGTAGGGTAAGGAAGGTGCCCTTGTAGCAGAACCACTATAAATACTTGTGTCTCGGTTAAATTCTTCTAACTTTTACTTTACTTGTCTTTATATTTCATATACTAAACATCAATATCGGGTAAACTTCACATAAGATCATAACAAAAGTTTGAAAAGTACTTGAAAACTATTGCTATGACATGAACAAAAGTCTGTGAATTGTTCAAAGCCAAAATAATGTATAGTTAACATGGATAGAGTTCTTGAACTAGTTAAAGTCGTATACATCATTGTATGTAAATAGGTTTTTAAATATTATATATTTAATTTCGTTTGACAAAATTGATAAGTATGTGACCTAAAGAGTATTAAGTTATTTAAAAGATTGTGATAAAGTCTCACAATAGAAATTACTCATAGAATACCACATATTCATGGTATGTCTAGAGTGTTGAGTCAAATTTTTTCGAATTATTTAATTTTGATAACTTAAATATTTTATCTCCAAATCTGTCAAGGTTTGAAATTAAGTTAGTTTGTACATACACAATAAAACCGGAACTATAAGGTTAAATAAGACAACTATCAAGATTATGGAATTGATGAATCTCATTAAGTCTTAAGATAGTTGACGTTCTGAATTATTTGTTTACAAGTCTTAAGAAGACTGACATAACAAACTAAACTCAGGAACCTATCAATGTATCTTGTATGTCCTTCTACATGCTAATATTTATACGAAGAGTCCAAAAAAATTAACAAAAAGCAAGTAGACATTTTAGATCTGAAAGAGATAAACAAAAAACAATTACATAACCTCTAAACACACTAGTGAATATCATATCGAGGCTTTAAATGTTAAACCTTATAATGATATAATTTTCGTTCATACAGATCCCGCAAGGAAACTCAAATACTTATTGATAGATGTTATATCAATAATGATGAATAGAGTCACACGATCATATGGAACCTGTTAATCATTTTAAAAAAAAAAATTTTGCATTGAAATTGAATATGTATCCGTGTGAAACCATTAAGATGCATTGTTGAATTTTGAATTTGATTAATGACTCAAATTATGAATGTTAAGATGATATCCATAAAGATAATCATTTTTGGAACTTGATTGATTTTTAACTAAACGGTTAAACTGTGAAGTTAAAATGAGTTTCATCAAAGAGAAGAAAACCCCAAGTGGTTTGGTTCTTGGTTTCAAATCCATAAGGACAATGTTGTATACATAGTTAGTTGATGCATGCATTATGATAGATTTTTAATCATACTCAAGCAATTGATTGTGATTAAATATTCTTTTTATGTGCATTAAATATATAAAGATGGTTGATAGTCATATTAGTGTTCATATCGATGAAATTAAAACTCTTTCTTGAATGATTACTATTGCCAGGACGGTTAGTAATCAAAGGAGTTTATGAATTCATATAATCTTTATAAAGTGTACAAACGGCAAAAATCCAAGCATAGATCATTGCAAGCTTCTATCTCAAAATCTTGATGAGCCATGTGTATATCAAAAGGCTAGTGGGAGTAATGTTACATTCCTCATCTTATGTGTCGATGACATAATTATCATGGGAAATCATATTCCAAGATTATAAAGTGTAAAGACATATTTTGGAAAGTGTTTTGCCATGAAAGATTTGGGGAAGGAGCATTTATTCTTGGAATCAAGATCTACTAAGATAGATCAAAGTATTTAATTGGACTAAGTCAAAGTGCTTACATGGATAAAATCTTGAAGATATATATGATGGATAATTCCAAAGGTGGTTACATCCCCATGCAAGAAAAACTTGACTTGAATAAAACACAAGGTGCTTCAACACCTGAAGAGGTGAAACGCATGCAGAATATTCCCTATACTTTAGCAGTAGGATCCATTATGTATGCGGTGAGATGCACTAGACCTGATGTTGCGTTCGTGCAAAATATAACAATCCGTTTTCAACAGAATCCAAGAGAACCACACTGGACTGCTGTGAAAACCATTCTTAAGTATTTAAGAAATATTAAAGACATGTTCTTGGTTTATGGTGGAAATCCTGAAGCTGAACTTCGAGTTAATTGCTATTGCGATGCTGGATTTGAAAGTGATAGAGATGATACAAAATCTCAGACAGGTTACGTCTTCATTTTGAATGGAGGCGCGGTAGAGTAGAAGAGCTCCAAGCAAAGTAGTATTGCAATGTCCGCTACAGAAGCTGAATACATAGTTGTTTTGGAAGTCGGGATGGAAGCTGTTTGGATTAGGAAGTTTATTTCAGGGCTTGATATAGTACCAAAAATAAACGAACCTATTAAGATGTTTTGCGATAATTCAGCCGCACTTCATTTCGCTAACGAACCGGGGGTTCAGAAGGGCGCCAGACACTACCATAGAAGATACCATTATGTTCTTGAGTGTATTGAACTGGGCGAAATAAAACTTCTTAAAGTTCACACAGATGACAATCTAGCAGAGCCTTTTACGAAGGCTTTATCTAAAGGAAAGCTTACTCAACATGCTAGGAGCATGGGACTTCGTTTAGCTAGTAGTTTCATGTAGATCTGTGTTTAGTATTTAGATAAGGGATGTTAAGACAATTTATTTAATGATAAGGATACTTGGTATTTTGTTATATTTATTTTAAATTGTGTCCTATGTTTGCATGTTTAATCCGTGAATAATGTTTATTATTCTAAATTAGTCCGTTATCGATTAACAATATGAGAATATTATTAAATTAAGACAAATCTGAGTGATTGGTGATATCTTGGATATTAAAGGATGGGTCCGCCAAACTTACATAATATTCATAAGATGAATATTGGACTTCTCCAACTTACAAGATTATCACTTTATGGATCGGCATCATTAGGTGAATCTTGTAAGTGATTTTGTTTACTAAATCCTTGGACTTGAGATGCAAGTAGGTCTTGCATATGTGGATTATTATTCTTGATTTAGTTCTAGTTATCCTGAATAAGGTAGCTAATAAGGGCTATTTCAGAATTAATTATGAAGCATGTGACATGGCACATGTAGTCAATATAGAATTTGTCTCTTCAATAGTTGAAGTATAATGCCACTGGGCCCCTCGTAGGGTTAAACAGATGTATGTGTGGTCGCGCTCAAAAACTCATGTAGATATGTCTCAATGATTTTTGGTAATCATGATTAGTCATATATACGAAAAACATAATCGTTAATTAATGGATGACTATTGATCCATAACCATTTTTAACACGGTATCAGAAATAAAGGGATTGTAAATACATAAATCATTTATCTGTGACTTTATGAAACCACACTCGGATATTTCTGGGAGCATTAGTGTGTTGCTAGACGCTTACCAATGTTATTATATTATTTATATATGTCCAAGTGGGAGCTGTTGGATTATATACACGTAAATTAGTATATGTTCGGAAAATTTATTCGAGCCTACGGGGACGCACGCGTTAATACGTAAAACAATTAATAATAAATATATTAAATGTAATATATTTAAGTGATAAAGCTTAACGAGCGTTAAATATTAATATAAATATTTAACGGTAGTTATGTTAGTCATTAAATAGTTTAAAGACTAATATATGGGATTTATGGGATAAAGGAAAGTTTCGGGTTTTTTTCCTTTTCTCCCTTAGCCGATCGAACCACATCCCAAAGGAGGTAAGTTTGCCTAACTTGTAAGCCAAGTTTAGAAGGCTATAAATAGAAGTTTAGGGTGTTTAGTTTTCTCATAACTTGAAAACCTAAATCCCTAAAATTCTCTCCTTCTCTCCCTCTTGCTCGTGCGATCGACCGAACATCCCCAAGGGATTCGGTTCGTGGGTTTTGTTCAACAAAGAGAAACCACAAAGGTTTTAATATTTGATTTCTTCAAGAACGCGGTGGTTTGGTTTTATCACTACTAATACTAGCATACTTAATTGTTTGCTACGAACGTATTGTGTGTGTTGAAGTAGAGAGATCTTACTTTAGATCTTGGGTGGTTAGTGTGTGGTATACAATTTATACACACGCGTATATTCAAGAAGGTGGTTACGTTAATTGCTAAAAGGTACACATTCTTGTTCTTTTGTTAATTATCTATTCTATACGTGTTTATATGTTTTCCGCTACGTACTCATAATTTGAATTGGTCAATAGTTGTTAAAAACCCAACAGTGATATCAGAGCTAAGTTATAGAATTGTAATTACAAAAAGATGTAAAATTTGACATAATAAAGGTTTTTTGATTAAGTTTTAAGCCCTTTGGGCGTTTCTATGGTTTAAAGATTAACACAATGCACCAAATGAACCAAACAAGCATAAGAAGCAAACGACACATGGCAAGAGAAGCAATGCAAGCATAGAAACACAGAAAGAACAAAAACCATCCAAATAGGAATAAGGAGAAAGAAACAAAAGAGGCATAAAGGCAAACAACGCAATGTATCAAAAGAACCAAACACGCATAAGGCAAAGGAAGCATGTGATGCAAGAACAAAGAGGTAAACATATACAACAAGGCATGCATATAAGAAAAAAGGCACACAAGAGCATGAAAAGCAAAAGAAGCATATAAAGCCAACAAGCAAAGGCAAAAGCACGAAAAGCATGGTAAAAATAGGAAGAAAAAAAGGACCTACAGGAGAAACTAATTTCGAGAAACCATAGAGCAAAAGGACTCTCTAAAAAACCAAAATCAAAAGTATAAAACAAAAGAGGTTCTAAAGGGAAAGAAGCAAACAACTCTATGCCTACAATCTAACCACCTAATCTAATTCTAGCCCTCCACTTTTTCTTATCAGATGTCATGTCTTTGGAAAAAAGAAGCTCCTTAATGTCATGCTTCAGTCTATCCTCCCACATAACTTTTGGTCTACCCCTTCTCCTCAAGCCGTCGACTATCATAGCTTCCACTCTCCTAACTGGCTGTGGTCTTCTCTTGATATGTTCGAACCACCTCAACCGTCTTTCTTCCATCTTGTTGATGATAGTCTCAACTTCAAGCTCCACTCTATAAACTCCATTAGGTATCATGTCAAGCATTGTTTTATCATAAGTTCATCTTAGCATTCTTAATTCCGTCACCTCCACCCCTATCAGCTAGGACTTTCATAATTGGCCAGCACTCTGGCTCGTACAACATGACTGATCTAATTGCGACTTTATAAAAAAATTTCCTTTAGCTAAAGAAAACCCCAATAATATATATCTTACGTGGTGTTTAGTTCGCTGTCATCCAGTGTAATTGGAGGGAGTTGTAATTCTATTTACATTACGTAGGCTGTTTTGTTCGCATAACAGAGGGAACAGTAATTCAGATTACATTGCGTAGGATGTTTAGTTTGCGTTGTAATTGTAATTACAATTGCATCAAGAGAGTTAATTCAAATTACATAGAAAGTTGGATGAAAGTTTTGAATTACGTTGTAATTCAGAACTTTATACTTTAAATCATCAATATTTATACATTATTATTATTATCGTTATCGTTATCGTTATCGTTATCGTTATATTTATCGTTATCGTTATCGTTATCGTTATCGTTATCGTTATCATTATCGCTATCGCTATCGTTATCGTTATCGTTATTATTATTATTATTATTATTTATTTGTCATTATTATTATTATTATTAATTATTATTATAGTTATAATTATTATTTTTATTATTATATTATTATTATTATTATTGTTTAGTTATTATTATTATTATTTGTTTTTTATCATTTATTATTATTTATATTATTATATATTTATTTATTAATATATTTTATTATTATTATTATTATTTTTTAATAATAATACATTTTTATTATTGAAATTTTACATAAAGTTGAAATTTTAATAATAATAATAATAAAAATTTTAATAATAATAATAATAATAATAATATATTGTTATTATTATTATTATTATTATTATTATTATTATTAAGTTTAAAAAAAAATTAAATTACATTACGTTAACATCCAACCAAACACAATGACATAATACATCAATTACAATTTCAACACATTAAAATTACAACAATTCTAGCTCTTAGAATTACAATTCATTCAAATTACAATTCCTTTGACAGATTACAATTCTTTTCAAAACATACTGCGAATCACAAACCACTAACTTTCATTTTATCCGACTACTGTTAAGATAAGTCAACCTTCTTAAAAGCTACACTCAACTACAATACGTACAACCATAACAATCTTATGTTTATTTATATAGAGATTTGACATAACTCTATCACACATACCATTAGAAAAGAAAAAAACAATTGGCTTAAGACAAATCATTTAAGCTGTATTCTTTTTTTTTAATGGCAAAAGATAAATATATAAATGAAAGGCTATTAGTAAAACGCTAGAAGCCAGAAAAGTACAAATACAATACTAGAAAAGAGAGATCAATGTAAATCTAATATTTATCAAATATTCAATGGACCAATCATAGTCACCCATCTTTTATTAAATTGAAAAAAACTCACTTTCCACCTCTTTTTTAAAATTAAAATATCTTGCAAACAGTAAATCCTCAAACGACCACCGTTATAAAAATTACCATGTACTTTTAGCTATTTACAGTGGCAAACAGTAAATCCTCAAACGTATTTTACTTATGAAAAAAATATGATTCGGCAAAAAACATGCGGCTCAAAAACAGGTAACAGACCCAAAAGCAAAGAAAAAAATATTACAAAACATACACTCAAACTATGCAACAAGTTATAAAAATTACCTTGTACTTTTAGCTATTTACAGTTTTTTTATATAACAAACTTTATATATCAAAGATCGAACAAATATCTTGCGATTCCTTCATAAAAAAATATAGCATTGAAAAGATCTTGAAACTGCAAACAAAATGAATCAAATATTGCAACACTTGTAACTTACGTACGATTTTATAAAAAAATGTTGGAAGTTTAATATATGTTTTTTCGGAGAAAAAAAAAACTTTCGAAACACAACTTTTCATATACATTAACTTTAAAACTACACTAACGCTTTTTAAAATATAATTTAAATAAATAAATTTACGATAGTTACCCTGTGCTTTTTAACTATTTACGTTTTTTTATAAAACAAACTTTATTTATCGAATGTCTAATAAATATTTAGTGAATACCTTATTAAAATTATACCGTTAAAAAGGTGTTGAGATTTCAAACAAAACGAGCCCAATATCGCAATGCTTTTGACGTACATACAGACTTATAAAAAATAATTATCTTTAATATATTTTTGTGCAAAAAAAACTTCTAAAACACACCCCTAGCTAACTAATAAATTTAAATTCACCCTAAAGATTGTTTACAAACAAGTATGTTTACCCGCGCTCCGCTGCGGGACAGTTGGCGGTCGTCGCTGTGAGTTATGTGTGTGTATCGATGTTGTTTCGAGTGTGATTGCTATGTCGTGCGTGCTTAGTTTGATACAATCTAGTTAAAGCAATAGAAGCAATCAATACAGCTAATTATGAAGAGAAAGTCCAGCATATGGAAATGATGGCTGATCATTACAGATATATTAGCATGGTAATCAAAAACGATAGTTACAGAAGCTGATAAATCCATTTTAGTTTGTTGTTTGTGGAAAAACGTGACTTGCAGCTTCACTTTGATTTTCTTCTTTCATTTGGCAGCTTTGGATTGCCTGTAGTTTGGGTTTTGCAAGAAAGAAGAAAAAAAAAGTTAAAGTGCTGTAAGACTTGGTTGCTGAAGTTTGCTATGATTTGATCACACATATTTTATTTTTTTCAATATTAGTAGAAAAGGAAAGTTAAAATGAGGCACTTGTACACGTTTTTGGGGCTCAATGTGCTACCATCTGTTTGAAGTTACCAGCCACCCATCAAAACCCAAGGCGACAGTAAGATAGGCTTCTTCATACAAAGCCAACTGGGAGCCAACTGGGAGTGGTTGTTTTGGGACAGATTCAAAAGAACCAAAGATTGAAGATCCTTGATGTTTTTCACAACCACATCGGTTATTCCCCCACCACATATTT
>BQNB010089976.1:7882-22689 GCA_026074375.1 Tanacetum coccineum
AAGAAATCTTCTTTAGACTTCACCAAGGTCCAGGGCTTGATGATCATGCCAGGACCTTCAGTTCTCTTCTGCTTGCTGAAATTGATAAGAGAAACTTGAACCCACTCAAGCAGATGAGCGTCATTGAGCATTTAAGGCAATAGAAAGTAATCTTTTATAATAATTTTATCTTTTGTAAATGTATTGTAATGAAAGTTATAATGAAAGGTTATCAATGTATGTTGTTTAATGTATATCAATTATGTAAGAAGAAGTTGTTATGCTCACTTACAATTGATTTTAACTTAGGCTATTTGTATATTCAAATAGGGGGAGATTGTTGGGTTCAGTTCCTGAGCCCTTCAGTCTTTCAATAGATTTAAACATAAAATCCCCTAAGTGTTTCTCAAGCTAAAGTCTTTCAGTTTGAGTCTCTAAAGTTTCTTCAACGTCAGCTCTTCAGGTCCTTAGAAGATTGGGAAGTATCTTTACTTCAGTGTATGCAGCGGTATAGAAACTAAAGAAGGACTCTTGGAAAGAGCTTCAGTTCAGCCTGGTTGACAATTCCAAGCTGAATGTTGTCTATTTCCTTAACAGAAGCTGAAACGTGTTGTTTCACTTCTAGAAGGTTTATAAGGCGGGAAAAAGATTGCTTTATGTCAAAAGGAATAAAGCAATCTCATTGGGAAATGTTACTTCGAAAGTTGGTATAGAAGTACATCAACTTTCCTTAAAGGACTGTACCTGGTACTAGAAAGCAAACATGCATTAAATGGTATCTAAACCACCCATTTAATGCTTGACATGTGTATTAGGTTAACTTGGAAACCCTAATTCCTTTGCCTATAAAAGGAAAGGGATTCCCAGAGTAAATGCTATCTCTTCCAATTAATGTGAAACACATTGAAGAGTTCATTTATCTCTCAAACAAACTAAATAGAAACTGCTGAAGCTGAAGCTTCAGTTCTAGTCGAATAGTTTGTTTTCTTATTTCTCATAACTTTGGTTAGAGAATAAGTTCGAAGGAGATAACACCCCAATTGTCATTCAACCACCTTGCTATTCCGCAAGCAAGGTGTGTCATAGATTCTTTATTTGATTCTAATAAGAATCTATATGTTGAAAAGTACTTCTGTGTGTTTTAAACTTGTTCTTTATATTCTTCATATATATTTGTTTAAAACTCATTGTTGCCATTGAATGTGATTAGTTTAACTTGATAAACCTTATATCACATTCAAGGAGACCAACAACTTGTGACCACATATTATAATTATCATAAAGCTTAAAACAAACACATACACATATCCACAATTCCCTTTAATATCTATACAAACTAAAACGAAAACATAAAATTCACCTGTTAACGAATGAGATCCGAGTCTCGATTTTTGAACAACCGAAACAACTAAACGCTCACAGCTCCTTCATATCTAACCTAACTGAATGAAACCACGAGTATGTGCATATTTCAAGAGAGAAATGAGGGTTGCGTGTCTTTTGATCTGACTGACGTGTGTATATTTAGAGAGTGAGAGAGACATAACTATTGAACAAAAAAGTATATTGTTCCTTTGCTTAACTCTAAACGACGTCGTTTTTAAACTGGCAAAAACGATTGTGCTTCGTCCAAAACGACGTCGTCTGGACGAAAAACGTATAAAAGGGTAATTTGAGTTAAATGTAGTGTTTTGTTTTATTTAATTATATAATGTCTCAAATTTTATGTTTAATAAATGATAAAAAAATAAAAAACAATAGGGCCCAGAGATTTTTTTATCTTAAAAACATTTCATTTGAAACAATTCCTTCCCAGATACGCTCACCTTCATAAAGGCATTCCGAAAATCAAGGGGTTTAGGGTTTTACAGACACGTCATCATCTTCAACTCAACCGTTAACAATCACACAATGTAGGACAAAAAAACAAAGTTTCCAATTCTTGGGTTTGTTACTAGTTGTTGTTTTATTGATTTTCATTTGTTGCAGGTTGAAAACATGGATTCGGTATTTTATTGAATGTTTAGTTGGATTTGCAATGGAGGCAATTGATATCAATATAACTACTAATAATGTTAGTAGGAGGGTTCTTCCTTCTTGGGCTTCTTCTTCAAATGATAAAGGTATAAATGTCAAAATCGCGCGAAAACATTCAGAATTTTACTTGATTTTTTTTTGTCATAGGTTTTTTTGGGGGCACTGGTCACACGTAATGTGAAAACGACCAATATAATGTCTTTATATAATCGAGTATGGGTTTAAACACGTTGTCTGAGTAATTTACCCTTGTTTAAGCTTTTATAGCGGGCTTAATGGCTTATGACTATTTGGTTTTCGGCTTATGTTTCTTTTGCTCATTTTCCGTGTATTTTGACAACTTTTCGGCTTATATTATGTTTATTATGTCAAATAACGCTTTCTATATGCCGAAAACTTTTAAAATACAGCCACAAAAAGGGAGAGCTTATGAAATTAATCCGAATACACATAAGATATAAGTCCGCTATATAAGCTTAAACAACACCCATTAAAAAAGATAAAAAATCTTGAATCGGGTTGACCCTGTTTTGACCCACTTTAAGCCAAACGTTTCGTGTTCAATAATTAGGTTAAGTGGGTTGAGCTGAATACGACTTGATGTTGTGCTGTCAAGAATTGCCGCCGTTAATTGTATGCAATGAATGAATTTTCTATTTCTATATTAATCCATGTAAAAACTTATATTTGTTTACCTTCTCATGTAAAAATTATTGATTTTTTACCATTTGATGTAATATCTTTAAAAAGGTATTAAATAGTTATACGTGACCGGTTACATGTAATTGTGACCAAATAAGAGTCTGTTACATCTGGGGTGTTTGGGATCGCTTAATGTAAGTGCGTATCTACATATTGCTTTGCTATAAAGCACATAAACTATTCCAAACACTCTATCTGATTGTTTTAGAGGGAATTCACAATTAAATGTAAACCAACTTATTTTCAAAGCATATAAGAGCTTCAAATTAAACTCCCCATGGTCCTGAATGGTAAATGTGAAAGTTTATGCATTTTTACCCATTTCTTTAACAGAAACGATCGATATAACCAAGTATAATTTACACTGCTATTTAGAGCATTGACATCATTTGTGTTATGTTACTGATAACTTGTACTATTGTAGGTTCACATGGATCAAGAAAAAGGCCTCACCCTTCTAGTAAAAATCCAACAAGCTCAAGTAGCAACACAGGCGGAAATGTCAAGCGGATCAAAGTTACTATAAATCACGGTAATATGGCCTTGTTACAAAGTCTATTCCATTATATACATCATTAACATGACATTAATAACAGAAATCATTTTTATGTTAGGTACAAACACTGATGATCATTTACCCGATAAGATTGCAAAAAGAATACTTCCATCATATCTCCAGCCATCACCGTCATCTAGTTCTAGGCTGAGTTCGCCAGTAAAAGATGTAGGTAGGAGCAGTCAAATGCATGAAAAGTATGGAAATCCTTATAATTCTAGTCGGCCCGAAAATGATATGGAGATACAAACATTTAAGTAGGATATTACCACCATGGATGAAGTCCCCCACGTCCGGTCCAGCTGCACCGTTTGGGGGTCAGTCTGATCCTTATCGCCCTGGTGTCGTTCAGGAAACCCATTGTGACGAGAGGCAAATTTATCAAGTAGCACTTCAGGTATTAGATTATCTGTTATTGTAAGTTAAGCAGACAGTACTATCAATCAGAATCCTAATCACATATAGGAGAAACTTGATTACTATGGAAACTCGAAAATATAAGTGCATGATAATCTAGTTCTTTTTCGTTACAGGATCTTAATCAACCAGTAATTGAAGCGACTGTACCAAAAGATTCTGTCTGTTCCTCTTTACAGGCCACACAGGTTTAGTATCACTCTTTACTATATTTTTAATTTTGAGGTCATGTTAAATTACTTATGTCTTAATGATTCCAACGGTGTGATGAAAAATTTTCTTTCAGATATTGCATTGGACCTGGGTTGCTTCGCAGAAAGGAAAAACAGTGTGTGCTTGTCTGGTTGGAATTTTGGCCGATGATCAGGTATTTTTAATTCAGTAACATCATACGTAGCATATAAAAGTAATTCGATGTATGACATCATGATGAGTGTTAAAATCGCCATTTTAACCATCTGTGTCATTTTTGCGTTTTACTTTTATTTCACTGGGCCCTGGGCAAGACCATTTCTGTAATTTCACTTATACAGATGCAGAGGTTTTCGTCACAACCAAAATTCAGGGACTATAGAGTTTCAGAAGATGAAGCGTTGGATTTAGAATCTAATGAACCGATGTTTTATATTGGTTTAGGGTCAAAATGGGAATTTCAAATCAGAAGCCTCTAGGCGGTTCATTGGTCATATGTCCAGTAAGTGTTTAAAGATAATTGGCTCGAGAATTGGATGAAAAGGTTTTAGATGAAGCTAAACTCAGAGTTCTAATATATCATGGACCTGATAGGACCAAAGATCCTGCTGAGCTGGCACAGTATGATGTGGTCATGATACATATGCCATGTGGCAAAAGAGGTCCCACCTTGCAACTGCTGATAAAGATTACGACGCCGAGGATGATGATAGAGAACATAAGAAAAGGAAGGTATCTAATGTTAGTAAGAAAAAAAAGAATGGTACAAAAGGTATAATTGATTATAATGGCACTCTTTCAAAAGTGCATTGGTTTAGAGTGATATTGGATGAAGCTCAAACAATAAAAAATCACAGTACTCGGGTTTCTAAATCGTGTTGTGGTCTTAGGGCAAAAAAGAGGTGGTGCTTGTCTGGAACACCCATGCAGAACTCGATTGATGAACTGTTTAGCTATTTCAGGTTTTTGAAATGTGAACCGTACGCGAAGTATACATCTTTTTGCAATCAAATTAAAAACCCAATTTCCCGAAGCTCAAGCTCATCTCAGGGTTACAAGAAACTTCAAGCTTGTCCTAAAGACAATAATGTCGTCGTATCAATTAGGTGATTTCCCCCCTTTTTTTTAGCCTAGTAAATGTAGAAGATTTGAGGTGGCAAGTGAGACTCTATAATTGTGTTCGGGTCTTTTAAAAATGGGTCAAACCGGGTGGGAGGCTCCAAATTAATCTATATTGCGCATGCCTTTCTATTTTGGTTTAATCTTTAATGATTATTTTGATAATCCGTTCTAATTGATGAACTAAATAGTAATACGAAATTCTTGAAAAATGGATAAAGAAGGGGTAGTTTATCAACACAAGTGCACAACGACTCGTTTCAACTGCGTGACCACCATCTTTCCATTCTTAGTACCTTTCTTGTGCTGACATTCTCCTATTAAGTCCTTAGAATTGGATGAAGGCTTATCATTATTGGTTTTTTATTGGCAGATACCGTGATTGATGGTCAGCCTATTATTACCTTGCCTCCAAAAACAATAAAGTTAAGTAGTGTGGATTTCTCAACCGAGGAACGGGATTTCTATTCAAAGCTAGAAGCAGATTCTTGCTCACAATTCAAGGTGCTTTGACTTTCTTTTCCCTACTCCTAAAATCTTATGTTATCTGCAGTTACACATTCATTTAGTTATTACTAGATTGAAACTTGCAGGATGCTTAATAATAATTGCATAAAAAGAGTAACTAAATTCGATCACGCGACTACCTTTTTAATCTTAGAAAGGCATTCTATGTTTCAAAAACAACAGTTCAATTTAGGCGCCACATCAGAAAAAAAAACATGATCAAATGGTTACTGATATATATAAACTGCCACATCATCATTTTGTCCATTAAAGTTTTTTTATGTTAATGAAACTTTTTGAAACTTTTATGGTTCTTTCTGGCCTAACAAAAAATATGATATTCTCTATGTAAAATATTCTAAACTCTTTTTGGTTGTTGGTGGTGTATTTGGCTTTTTCTTTTTTCTGACTCCATGTCTGATTTACAGGCATATGCAGCTGCAGGCACTGTGAGACAAAATTATGCAAACATTTTGTTAATGCTTCTACGCCTTCGCCAAGCTTGTGACCATCCGTTGCTGGTCAAAGGACTTAACTCAGAATCGGCCAGTCAAGTTTCCACAAAAATGGCAAAGAATCTTCCCAGAGAGATGCAAGTCAATTTGTTGAATATCTTGGAAACGTTAAATATCTGTCATTTGTGCAATGTGAGTTCCCTCACTTAAGGTTTAAATACAATTAAATATTTGTTTCTGATTTTCAGTGCTTATGATAATAATTTAATGTGTGACAGGATCCACCTGAGGATGCGGCTGTTACTCTCTGTGGGACAGTATTTTGCTACCATGGTATCTGATTTAATTTAACAGGAGATGACAAAACATGCCCATCACTTAATTGCAACAGTCAGATTGGTGGCGATGCTGTATTTACCAAATCGACCTTATTGAGTTGCACCTCTAATGATTATGATGATCAATCTTTAGTTCTTCATAATGATAAATCTTTAGTTCTTCATAATGACAAATCTTTAGTTCATAATGTTCGTAGTTCTTCCAAGATCAAAGCCACACTAGAGATTATCGAGTCCAATTGCAGATCAAATAATCCAATTAAAACGATTGTGTTTTCCCAGTGGACAAAAATGTTAGATTTGGTTGAAACGGCATTGAATCAGCATTACATAGAATACAGGAGGCTCGATGGTTCAATGTCTCTACCCTCGAGGGACAGGGCTGTCAAAGAATTTAACACAGATCCTGAGGTTGAACTGCGCTATTTTATATATTATTACCAGTTTATGAAATCTGTTTTGGGAGACTTTTTGACCGGTTCGGCCCATTTAACCCTGCAAGGATTAAGACATAGGCAAAATAGACCCATTTTGATTGAATCTGTTGATTTTATTACTAGTTGAAATTTATTATACCTCGTTTGCCACATATCAATTAGTCTTTAATTTCTTTTTAATATAATATGTTGCAGGTAGCTGTTATGCTGATGTCACTGAAAGCCGGGAATCTTGGTTTGAACATGGTTTCTGCATCTCATGTTATTCTTCTTGATCTTTGGTGGAATCCAGCTACTGAAGATCAAGCGGTTGACCGGGCTCATAGAATTGGTCAAACTCGATCAGTTACGGTGTCAAGGCTAACCATCAAGGACACAGTTGAAGACAGGATTCTTGCACTCCAGGTACAAATACATATTCTTCCTAAATTACCGTTGGCAATTCCAACCCGTTTACTTAGAAATGGGTCTGAAAATCGCCCAAAGTCTATATTTGATGCATACAACCTCTAAAAATTATTTTATTCAGAGATTTAGATTATCTTAATTAACACATTAGTTGTACATAATTAATGGAAAGATTGTGTTTGTGGTTCAACCCCACTTATTTTGTTTGGTCAGCATGGCCGCTTTCTTCACTTACCAAAATTGACCCTTTTAAATCTAATTCTGTTTTGACCATTTACTGAACCTGCTTGACCAGCTTATCTTGACCTATAGGTTCTACTTTTTAGTGTTTAATCGTGGGTTGTGAATTTTGCAGGAAGAGAAGAGGAAAATGGTTGCTTCGGCTTTTGGTGAAGATCGAGGTGGAAGTTCAGCGCCTCGATTAACTGCAGAAGATCTCAAGTTTCTGTTTATGGGTTCCTATTAACTGTCACGACTCTGGTTTGTGTTTGTATATGGTTACTGTTTTTTTGCCTAAGCAATATGTCATTTATAGTGAGATCAAGCTTTAGTACAAACAAGCATGATGGTCCGCGCGTTGCGGCGGGGCTTATTTCTTTTACGAATTAGAAAATGGTATCTGATGCAATGCATTTATTTCAAAATCTAAAATATACTCGTAATAGAGTACAGAACATAATAATCTCAAGGCCACTGTAATTTGTATGCCCAAGTATGAAAGCAATCCCATGTTCCCATCAAGCTCTTTCTTTGCCTTCTGCATTTCTTGCTGCAGAAAAAAAACAGATACACAAAGTATAAGATGGGGACACATTTATGCTTTAAGCTACATATATACTTTCTTAATATATTATATTTTCTTGACCATTGACACCCTCAGAATAGATTCGCCTCATTCCAGAAATATAGTTGTAATTCAAAATAACAGATGACAAACGAAACTGCATAAAGACACATATAATGTTTCAGATTCAGGATCTTAAAGTCGCACCTAAACTATTATACATACATTTTCACACAGCCATAAGAATCTAAATTTCGTTCTTGGCGGGACTTAGTGAGTGGTTATCGTCGTTGCCACCCTTAATCTCAGTTCCTATCAACTCTAAAACCAAGCATATAAGTATTACTTTTTGACATACTTTAAAATTAAGGCTTTTATTTTAGCCAACTAACTAAGAAAAGGCTTTTATCAGATAGTTGAGGTACATGAGCTATAATATAAAGGGTAACGCAGAGGGGTCCCTGTTTAGGCTCACCTGAGGAAAGTCGACCTTTTTTGGTTCTAATGTACGGTGGCCTAGCGGCATTCCCGTGGTCATTTACAGAAGGTTTGACTCTAGTCTCTTCTAATACTCCGAGACCAACATGAGCTATAATATCTTTAAGTATCTTAAAAATGAAAAAAAAGCTAAAGAGGTATGTTCCATTTCAGCAAACTTAAAAGCAAGACCAAGAGGATATATTAATCACTTGTACCTGTACATGTTGATCAGTACCGATTCAGAGCAAATATATGCTTGTGCACTCGTGGCCTAGGTTGTTACCTCAAGGCAAATACACTAACGCGAGAGCATACCAGGAGGTTTTTAACCTTGTACCCCAATGTAGTCTTAAACGCACCGCACTAATATGACACGCCAAATACATCAATTGGGTGTGATATAGAATCTCTCCCGTCGCATCTCCCCTTCAATAAATAACGTATTCAATGCATTTTGCATGTGAACATCTGACGATATAGTAAACGTATCATGGTTGTCCCACTCTTCAAGCGTTGACTCATTCTAACGATATAGTAAACGTATTAAACAGCCTAATAAAGGCGTGACAAATGGTTTTTCTTCACCCATGTGTTAAGTACATCATTTTACGTAGATAGCAATGTAAAAGAGAGAATGATGGGTAAAAAACAAAGTCGAAAATGTAATATTTTATACCTTGATTAGAGTCGGGTTCGATTGGAAACAACATTTGCTGTAACAAATAACAAACACGAACATATCAACATGCAGGTTGAAAACCTAACACGCCACAATATAAAAGATCCATGATCAGAATAGGAAAACGGCACATACCGTGGCATGAAGGATAAGGGCATGGTAGTGGTACCAGAAACAACAAGAATAATATGATCGAGAAAAATTGACCTATAACACTATAAAGAAAACGAAACGTTTAAGAAAAAAAACAGAAAAGAAGGAGAAAACAACTCATACCTTGTAGTCTCGGAAGTGATGATAATTAGCACCAAATTCTGTGCTAATTATTGGTAGCCGCTACACCGTATACCCATTGCCTGAGCGGACGTTTTTGAATTCCCAGAATGTTGCTCCACCAATGACACTTTTCGAAAGTGCCTAAAAAAGTCATATCAAGGTCTTGGTATCTGCCAGTTAAAAAAAAGCTTTTCGTCAGCTGATGTGATAGCCATTGTCGGTTAGTCGTACGGAAAAATACTTGCCATTATTAAATAATAAGCATTAATCGGACGAACATTGTTGTCTAAAATTAAATTTCTATTTATCTGATTCTTAGATTGTTACTGTTTACGCATTACACGACTATTCAAAAATCATAGCAGAAAATATTTATACCTTATTAAATACCATAAATAATCGCTTTGATCAACTGTCATATTAATCAGTTGCAATGACCCCTTCTGTTAAACGCATCGTTACCTGACATCCGTATGCGTTAACGTATGTAACACCAAGTTTATGAAATCACCTTTGAATCACTAAACTTGCGTCCAGCACTTGCAGGTATAAAGTCTTTTGTAATAAAAAATAAGGCTCAGATATGTAAATACGGTTCCAGTACCAAACGCACATGGTTGCAATCAAACTTTTGATGTGACTGCCAAGCCAAGATACGGGTGTGGGTAAACCGTGCATAGTAAGCAGAAAATTATCATCATCGCCTAGTATACCCATAGATGGTTCCGGAAGAATGGAGGTGAAAAAGATAAAGGTATAGCTTATAACACCACTTTGGATCTTGGACCTCATTAAAACAGCGACGTTTAGCACATCTGGGGAAGGTAAAATGGCCCAAAAGTCAATACGGGGACTGCGTCTTTTTTCCATTAAATGAGTGCAACTATTAGCAAATAATCTCACATTTTATCGAATCAAGTGAGACCATTCAAAGTATATCATCATAGGCTCTCAGCTAGGACACTGATAAACTGATTATAAAAGGCACATTTTTCTATCTTGAAACGACAACCACTGAGTGCCTTATGTATAACAGGTTAGTCGATCATTTCATGAGGCTTAGATTCATAAACAATCGAACAAAGAGGATTGGTTCACTATGGCTGCAAAAATTAATAATTGCCCTGCCAGGATACGACTGATCTCAACTTTGCTCGAATTCGCTGAAACACACTGAAATTCTATCATCACAGCCTTTTAATTATCCTATCATAGATTACGCGTGGAACGGATTTCCGCACCCATAAAAACTGCTTGAAAAAGCAATAAACACATTTTAAACCATTGTGCTGCAGGTTGCGATTTAGAAGCAAAAACCAAAACACCGTTATGGCTGCAACTATAAACCAGGGTCAAAGTTACCTCGCCAATACCATACCGCCTGTGTTGGCTGCACATAGTAAACACAGGTCAGGTTACCCCGGCAAATCTACCAGCTTCATCATAGGCACTTACAATCACGTATTTTTACCGACCCTTACTTTTAATAGCCAGAAACATACCTTCGTAAAAAGTAAAGATTTCAGACACTTATAACAACCAAATTGAAATAAGGAAATATAGCCGAAATTATTTACATACCTAATTTCCGACCAGTATTACGGCACGAAAAACATCAGAAAATTAACAACCCTAAGTTTCAACCATCGCAAAACTGTAATTGAATCTCAACCACCATTACATACCTAATTTCCGAATAGTCTTCCGGCAGGAAAAACATGACGAAATTAAAAACCCTAAGTTGAGATGATGGTACAGCAGATAAGATGGTTCCCGAATAATGGAGATAAAGGTGTAACTTATAACACCATTTTGGATCTGAACCACACTAACAGACCGACAGTTAGCCCATGAGGAGAAGGAAATGGCCCTCTATCAAAAGACTGCGTTTTTGTCATGAATGTGTATATTATGTTACCTCGCCAAAATTTACCGCCAGTGTTGGCTGCACAATAGTAACCAGGTCAAGGTTTCCACGGCAAAATACGGCATCATCATAGCCTTCCAATCACTTATTTTTAACGACCCTTTATTTTTATATAGCCAGAAACATACCTTCGTTAAAAAGTAACGGATTTCAGAACTTATAAAAACAAATTGTAATAAGGAAATATAGCCGAATTATTTACATACTAAATTTCGACCAGTATTACACGGCACGAAAAACATCAGAAAATTAAACCCCCCCCTAAGTTTTCAACCATCGCAAAATCTGTAATTGAATTCTCAACCACATACATACCTAATTTCCGATGTCTTACGGCAGAAAAAACATGGACCGAATTTAAAACCATAAGTTGAGATTGATGGTACAGTAGATAGATGGTTCCAGAATTATGGAGATAAAGGTGTTACTTATAACACCATTTTGGATCTGAACCACACTAACAGACCGACAGTTAGCCCATGAGGAGAAGGAAATGGCCCACAGTCAAAACGACTGCGTTTTTGTCACTGAATGTGTATATTTATAATTTAGTCAGCCTTGTAAATACTCGTATATTCTCTCTTTTTTTTCATTTTTTTTGCGCAATGCAATATCAGAATTAGTCTGGCCTTCGTTTTTATGTGTGCATTGAAACCCTTTTTTTCTTTGCAGCTTCGTCTTTTTTTACAAGTGAAAAACTGTCTTTTGTTATTACTATAAAACTTAAAATCTAAACAATGAGCTCTTACATATAAAATGCAATGCAATCTATTTTAAATATATAAACTACAAAATATTTTCACTTTCACTTGCTCCAAATTATCGCTAGTTTACACCAAATTAATGCTATCATACACCATCCTCGCTATCGGAGGGTAATCGTCTAGTGTAAGCTTATCCTTATACACAACATGTTCAAAAAGCAACATTAGCAACTGAATAGAGTCTTGCAGAAGGAGAAGGGTTGCAACCTCAAAAGTCATAAAGCTATGATAATTCACTGATAAGAAATAAATAAAAAAATCGAATCTATTCTCCCACTGCTCCAATACTTCCTGTTGTGCTAAATATATTGCAACAAGATTATTAGTTGATACCAAAACTGTCAAATCCTTGAAAATCTGTTGAATATATAATAATTGTGGAACTAATATATAATATTTGGAAACTAGTCTTTCTCCTTTTGTAGGGATTTCTTAAGGATAATACTAATAGTCTTAAAATCAATGTTTTAAAATCCGGTTTTTCTTTCCAAAGAAAACAACGATAGTTCAGTTTACCAAACATCTATAAAACCTATAATATTTAAGAGGGAGGTTATATTGGAAACCATCATTTTCTTGGATACTGGAGGACACATCTCAGCCATCCATCTAAAAACAATCAAGAGGTGAAATTAAATTGCAACTTTGATTATTTAAAAAAGTAAATTCATAAAAAAAAGCAACAGGGGCATTCTGCATTTTACGTAAACCTACCACTCCGCAATCATCACATCCCGTTCCCATTCTGAGATCTGCTTTTTTCTCTCTCCAAAAAACAACACCTAAAAACAATACAATACACACATTTTTTTTCACCGATAAAAAAAAACACACTAAAACTAGAAAATCATCATAATAATATTTACAAATCGCATCAAATCAATGAGAAAAAAGATGCCGAGGATGCTGTGAAGAAGCGAAATTTAACGATTAGTTATAGATGAAGCTTCAAGTAAAAAAAAGCTAAAAATACAAGCTTAACATCACTAAATTCAGCTGTTAAATCACCTTGTATTGCATATTTTATTATTAATTATGCATAAATGGATTGAAACCTACTCTTTATATTGTTTGTGATAAAAAATATTATGATTTTTGTTCAAGTTAATGTGTATATACTAATTTATAATGAAGTATTTTGATATTTTGTGATGTCATAGTGTAAGTAAGTTTGAGATCAGTTTGTTGATGTTTATGAAAAAATTATTTAGATGATGAGTGTTAGTGAAAAATTCACATATGATAGTTGCCTGAAAAAAATTGCAAAAAGTTATACTATATCAGTATATGTAGAAGTTAGGTTTCAACGTTTGTGAAGATTTTGTTGATATTATTGTTTGAAAAGTTAGCTGTGTGTATAATATATCAAACACCAACAATCATCAGACCAAAATGGGCTACAAAAGCTAACATTCCTAACCAAAAAACAAGGACAACTGCAAGACATGATCAAGATAAGAATAAAATTTGCAACAAAAATGTTGATGCATGAGATTAACCTTCACTGAGAGAAGATCAGTGAAGAAGCTCATGAATTTGCAAAGGCGCACGCGGACAAAATGTAATCTCCATTTATTTTCTGATGATCTTTGTATGGAGTTTTGACGTCTACAAATGATTTTGTAAACCATCTGAGACTGGTACAATGTCTTGCTAAAAATGGTTTGACTTTGTTGGTACTATGTCATCATGTTTTATGCTAAAATGAAAATGGTAAAACATCTGCGAATGTGATTTTGGATATTATGTCTATTTTGTTTAAGTTTTATTGCACACATTCATAATCACTTGTAAAAATAGCATTAGAACAAGAAACATGTTATCATTGTTTAAACATCAAGTATGATAGTTGATAAATTAGGGATGATCATGTTAAATCACATATGATTTATGAAAGAAATCACATATGATAGTTTGGTACCAATTTGTAAAATACAAATATCACATGTGATAATTCAAATGTAAAAGAAATTGATGTAAAATCACATGTAATTTCCTATAATATCACATGTAATATATAATAGATTCACATTCATGTAAGATCAAAAACAACAAAAGTCAAGTGAAAAAAGAATTTATAACACTTGCTCATATAACAATCATACATAAAAAGAGTAATTTAAATAACAACTTCTTCTTGAAGCACAACTTAATGTTCAACCATGACTTGTTCTTGATCTTCAAACCTCTTAGGGCACCTCCTCTTGTTGTGATCAAAACTTCCACATAACGAACAAGCATTCATGTTCTTCAAACTTTTTTCTATCGCTTTCTCCTTTCGTCCTTTAATACGCAACTTTCGATGTCCTTTAGGTATTCCAACAGATGGATTGTTAACATTAACTACAGACGACTTTGCGACTTCAACAAGATGCTCCAGATTATCAGCCTTGGTCTTTTTTAAAGTCAGTCTCATCATAGATTTTTGCATATATCTGTAAGAAGAAAACAATAAATTAAAAAAACTTAAATCAAAGTATCACATGTGATATAAAAAATGATTTAAAACTGAATATTAAGCTGAAGTATCACATGTTATATAACAAATGATTTAAAAGTCAGTTTTAAAATGAAGTATCAGATGTGATGAATCAAAAAGTGTATACTTATAACAGGTAAATACCTTTGCAAGAAGCTTTTGGTTGATATGCCACATGCATAGCCTATGCTTCAAACTAACAACCTTTCCTATCGCACACTAAATACTTTAGTTTCACAACTCTACTCTTCAATCTTTTCTAACATGATTT